>REGM01000067.1:813260-824930 GCA_004194415.1 Aurelia aurita
GAGAGAAACCGTAGGCATGCAATTTTGCAATCAAAAGATCATGTCTGATACAATCAAAAGCCTTGGAGAGATCCATCAATGCAGCCCCTGCCTTACCACCTTCATCAAGGCTAATTTTGAATTTTTCTAAGAGCTTTATGAGAGCATGCTGAGCACTGTAACCTTTTCTAAAACCACAGAGAAGTGACGATAAAAAGGGTGTAATATAAGCAACAATCTGTTTATCCATTATTCTTTCAAACGGCTTTGAGACCGTAGGCAGAACGCTAATTGGCCTAAAGTTAGTCCTGGTATTGGTTGGTCCATTCTTTGGAAGAGATGTGACATCCGCGCACTTAAGTTCATCGGGAAAAGACGAATTTTCCTTGCAATCATTAAAGATTTGCGTCAAAGGTTCTACACATACGTCAGAATTAGATTTAAGAATTTTAGGAGGAATATTTTTATGCGTTGTAGCTTTCTTAGGATTTAGATTCCCAACCTCTTTATAAATGAATGAATGAATGATATGAATGAATGATAAATGAATGAATGAATGAATGAATGAATGAATGAATGAATGAATGAATGAATGAATGAATGAATGAATGAATGAATGAATGAATGAATGAATGAATGAATGAACAAGTAAATGAATGAATGAATAAATGACGAAGTCACGATCGATTGATTGTTAGAATGAATAAGTGAATAAATGAATTAATATATATAGCATAGGGCTCAAATCTTTAAAAAGTATATGGATAAATGAACACTCTTCTTTCTTCATTGATTCAAAATATAATTTTTCTGCTTTGCAATTTAGATACCATTTTGATATCATTGAAGATGACAAGAATTCTAAATGTTTCCATTTTCACAAACATATGAGGAAATAGGAGGTAATATTTGTTTCCTAATACGGAAAATCATAGTAGATTATCGCAGCATTTACCCATAAACAAGATGGCGTCGTGTTCCTAGTGCTGTTATGACGGCAAGCCGCTTGGACGAGCTGCAAGCACATGCTTTTACACAACCAGAAATGTAGTCACTTCATTGTACCTTTGTGTTGATGCACAGTCAAAGCCCACATGAAAAAACTTTTCTGGTTTTCATCCAAAAATCATTGATGATTTGTTAAATTTGCAATAGAGAAAAGCACGTTTTACCTTTGTTCGCTCGACGACGCAAGTTAAAACAAAGTAATTATGATTTTAATTGAAGTATATGGTGCGACAGCTAATTGAAAAAGATGTTTCTGATGAAAGATTTTAGTCGCCAAAAACACGTGGCTAATGTCTTATTTATTATTCATCCCGTTGCACTGCAAAGTTTGCAAACTGTGGTTTTTCAAATCTCTCCAATTTTCCAGATGAGAACAGCATAGGCGTCAATTCTTTGCAAAACTTTAGAAATAATAGTGTGGTAAACTGTAGGACTTGGACAGCAATTGTTCAACTCTGAATGAAGAAGAAAGGTTCGACATCACTTAAATTTTTTTTTTGCTGTATGGTTGTCATAGAATATAATATCCGAGCAACGTCTCAAACGTAAGCAGAGCCATGTGACTAAATCTTGATACACATTTCTTTCCTATGAATTTTGTTTTGTATGATATAATTATGTATAGAAAAAACTGTCCACAAAGATACTGGGTGAGTCGAAAGAAAATTTGCACTTTCTGAAAAATAATCACAATTTGATTATTTCACCGATCACGAAATGTCTTTATGTGCATTTGTGTCAAGAACCAAATTTTAAACACATTGCAATTTCTTGAGATGGCTTAGAATTTATGGGAATTTGTGCTTTTAGAAGCTACCTGGTTTTGAAGCATTCTCTGAAATCACAAGAAATGATTATCAAATTAGATATAAATGCCACACTGCCGCTAATTGGTTTATTTTCTCCTTGATGGAGCTCTTATGTCGTGTAGGACTCGAAGTTCCATATGAAATTGCGAATTATAGATTTCTGGCTAGAACACCATTTTTGTAAGATACAGTTGCTCAAAACCTCACCCGGAAGAATAAAAATAACGATCACCAGTTAAATTTATTCCGAAGCCGAGCAATGAATGTTTGAATGACACAAAAAAATATATGAGAATTGTTATGTTTACTATTCAGCTTCTGAATTGAATTAATGAAATTTAAGCGGAAGAAGTTTAGATATATCCTTCTTCTTTTCATATATCCTACTTCCTTCTTCTTCTTTTCATATATACTTATTTTCTCTCATAAAATCCTTTCCACGTGCACAGCGACTGAGTTACCTACCAATGTTTTTGGGCAACTTTGTACTGCACTTCGTTTACATCAGAGTCCACAAAAAGTCACGTTTCCACAGCTGTGAACCGGAGGACGATTTTGCTTGTTAATGTCATATTTGAGGAAAGTTTAGTAATTTTTACGAGAACCCTAGGAATATTTTAGGTTATTTTGGCAACTGCAACTGGTTTAAATTTTTAGGGTTATTAACAACGCGAAGAGTTCGAAATATCTGATTATTTTGACTTGATAAAATGAGGAAGGTTTAACTAACGAAATTGGCATTCGGAGGAAGGTTTGACCTTTTTCTGGATTCTGGTTTACATTTGTGGATTGATTACTCGATCTTTTTTTATCCCTAAGTTTTAAATCGCTAATCGCTTGGTATTGTATTGGCGAGTCAATAAAAATCGACTGATGCTATTGTTATAAGACCTGTCGGGATCGTGTAAATCTGACCTAAATCAGAGGTTTTTCAGCTTCAGAAATGTAAACAGAGGTTTCTCGGCCTCAAAAATATAGGTTTGAATGAGAAAGCATATTATTCTCATTATAACTATACGCATCTTATTTTCATGACTATATTTCCTGTTTTATACTTATCTTTCTTGTTTTGCAGCATATTTGAATTGTAGTGCAACAGAAATAGTTGCATATATCAATTTGTGCTGATAATTGGGAACAGATGTTGATTGTATTAAATGCCGCACTCAAGCACTCTCAATCGCGATATCTTTCCACCCGCATATTGGCAAACCTTCTTATCTTTGTCTCGTCTGTGCATCTATTCTGCACAAAATCGATGGAGATAATGTCTATCTCTGTACACTTTAAAAATTATCTCTTACTTTGTAACCAACTTTTGAGGTTCTTTTAAAGCGTGGTTCACAATATAGTAACAACGCGTCAACATTGAGATAACACATTTTCTGAAGTGAGTTATCGCATCCAAATAAAGTCAGAACTCTTTCCAAAAGCATTAGGACATCTTCCTCAAAGGCACCGACAAAATCTCAAATTGAGACACTAATAAACTCAATATAGGGCTCAAATCTTTGAAACAGTGGGTGTAAAATTCTATTACATTTTGCTTTGAACTAAATGGCTTGAAAGGAACTTAGGGTACCTTGTTGTAAATCTGCCGTGGAAATTTTTTGATATCTTGATTATTTTCAAAATGGGAGCATTTATTATATTTAAGGCTGTGACGTCATCAAATTTATAAATCCTAACCTAGAAGAGATACACATTTCTGCTTGCCACCATATCGTAGACCTTCGTAAACTATGGTTGTTTTGAAGATTGTATAATTTTTCCTCTATTGATTTAAGATTTACGATGATTTTAATTTTTTCAAACTTTTCTATGAATTGTTTCAACAAAAATGAAAATTCCACCATTTTGAAAATAATCAAGATATCAACAAATTTCCACGACAGATTTACAGCAAAGTACCCTAAGTTCCTTTCAAGCCATTTAATTCAAAGAAAAATGTAATAGAATTTTACCTCCACCTTTTTAAAAATTTCAAAGATTTGAGCTCTATGCTAATAAACTCGACGGTTTTTTCCGTTGCATTTCTAATTTATTTCTAATTTATTGCTAATTTATTTCCAATTTATTTCTAATGAATTCTTACTCTACAGTTTGTCTCAAAACTTGTGCCCTATTAATGCGGCTGCTGCCAAAGGAGCTGTGAATTACATCGTAGCTTACATCGTCTGCTTACGTTACAAGCAACAAAATAGGCTTGTCTATAAATAAAACAAAGAAAGCACTCAGACACAGCATTGTTTCTTTTGTTATGCATTGTTCATCTGGCTCTAAATCTTACTCACAATTTAACGACAACGGTGTATATAAAATGTCTGTACACCGTAATCGTTACTGCACAAGAGGCACATTTTCCATCGACTTCCAAAAAATGGGAAATTTTCCTTTCTTGGCCCAAACTCTTACTGGCATTGTAACGATAACGGTGTATATAACATTTCTATACACCGTTGCCGTTACTACAACAGAGGAACATTATCTCTCGACTTCAAAACAGTTTCAAATTTTCCTTATTTGGCTCAAAGTCTAACTCTCATTGTAAGAATAACGGTGTAAATAAAATCTATATACACCGTTATCCTTACTACAAAGAGGAACATTATCTCTCTAGTTCCGAAAAGGTTGCATATATTCTTTCTTTGGCTTCAAACCTTACTCAGGTTGTAAGAATAACGGTGGTGTAAAATATAGGTACACCGTTATCGTTACTGCATAAGAGGCACATCTTCCTTTGATCTTGAGAAAGTTGTGAATTTTCATTCGTTGGCTCAAAATCTTACTCACGTTGTAACAATAACGGTGGTACCAAAATATAGGTACACCGTTATTGTTACTGCAGGAGAGGCACATCTTCCTTTGATCTCGAGAAAGTTGTGAATTTTTCTTCGTTGGCTTAAAATCTTACTCACATTGTAAGAATAACGGTGGTGTAAAATATAGTTACACCGTTATCGTTACTACACAGGAGGCACATTTTATGTCAACCTCTAAAAAGTGGGAATTTTTCTTTTCTGGCTTCAAGTCTTACTCTTGTTGTAAGAATAACGGTGGACCTAAAATCTATACCACCGTTATTCTTACTACACAAGAGACACATTTTATGTCAACCTCTAAAAAAGTGGGAATTTTTCTTTTCTGCCTTCAAGTCTTACTCATGTTGTAAGAATAGCGGTGGACCAAAATCTATACCACCGTTATTCTTACTACACAGGAGGCACATTTTATGTCAACCTTTAAAAAAGTGGGAATTATTCTTTTCTGAATTCAAGTCTTACTCATGTTATAAGACTAACGGTGCACCTAAAATCTATACCACTCTTATTCTTACTACACCAGAGGCATATTTTATGTCAACCTCTTAAAAAGTGGGAATTTTTCTTTTCTGGCTTCAGGTCTTACTCATGTTGTAAGAATAACGGTGGACCAAAATCTATACCACCGTTATTCTTACTACAGAAGAGGCACATTTTATGTCAACCTCTAAAATCGTGGGAATTTTTCATTTCTGGCTTCAGGTCTTACTCATGTTGTAAGAATAACGGTGGACCAAAATCTATACCACCGTTATTCTTACTACACAGAAGGCACATTTTATATCAACCTCTTAAAAAGTGGGAATTTTTCTTTTCTTGCTTCAAGTCTTACTAATGTTGTAAGAATAACGGTGGACCTAGAATCTATACCACCGTTATTCTTACTACACAGGAGACGCATTTTATGTCAACCTCTAAAAAAGTGGAAATTTTTCTTTTCTGGCTTCAAGTCTTACTCATGTTATAAGAATAACGGTAAACCTAAAATCTATACCACCGTTATTCTTACTACAGAAGAGGCACATTTTATGTCAATCTCTAAAATCGTGGGAATTTTTCTTTTCTGGCTTCAGGTCTTACTCATGTTGTAAGAATAACGATGGACCAAAATCTATACCACCGTTATTCTTACTACAAAGGAGGCACATTTTATGTCCACCTCTAAAAAAGTGGGAATTTTTCTTTTCTGGCTTCAAGTCTTACTCATGTTGTAAGAATAACGGTGGACCTAAAATCTATACCACCGTTATTATTACTACACAGGAGGCACATGTTATGTCAACCTCTAAAAAAGTGGGAATCTTTCTATTCTGGCTTCAAGTCTTACTCATGTTGTAAGAATAACGGTGGACCAAAATCTATACCACCGTTATTGTTACTACACAGGAGGCACATTTTATGTCAACCTCTAAAAAAGTAAGAATTTTTCTTTTCTGGCTTCAAGTCTTACTCATGTTGTAAGAATAACGGTGGACCTAAAATCTATACCACCGTTATTCTTACTCCACAGGAGGCACATTTTATGTCAACCTCTAAAAAAGTAGGAATTTTTCTTTTCTGGCTTCAAGTCTTACTCATGTTGTAAGAATAACGGTGGACCTAAAATCTATACCACCGTTATTCTTACTCCACAGGAGGCACATTTTATGTCAACCTCTAAAAAAGTAGGAATTTTTCTTTTCTGGCTTCAAGTCTTACTCATGTTGTAAGAATAACGGTGGACCTAAAATCTATACCACCGTTATTCTTACTCCACAGGAGGCACATTTTATGTCAACCTCTAAAAAAGTAGGAATTTTTCTTTTCTGGCTTCAAGTCTTACTCATGTTGTAAGAATAACGGTGGACCTAAAATCTATACCACCGTTATTCTTACTCCACAGGAGGCACATTTTATGTCAACCTCTAAAAAAGTAGGAATTTTTCTTTTCTGGCTTCAAGTCTTACTCATGTTGTAAGAATAACGGTGGACCTAAAATCTATACCACCGTTATTCTTACTCCACAGGAGGCACATTTTATGTCAACCTCTAAAAAAGTAGGAATTTTTCTTTTCTGGCTTCAAGTCTTACTCATGTTGTAAGAATAACGGTGGACCTAAAATCTATACCACCGTTATTCTTACTCCACAGGAGGCACATTTTATGTCAACCTCTAAAAAAGTAGGAATTTTTCTTTTCTGGCTTCAAGTCTTACTCATGTTGTAAGAATAACGGTGGACCTAAAATCTATACCACCGTTATTCTTACTCCACAGGAGGCACATTTTATGTCAACCTCTAAAAAAGTAGGAATTTTTCTTTTCTGGCTTCAAGTCTTACTCATGTTGTAAGAATAACGGTGGACCTAAAATCTATACCACCGTTATTCTTACTCCACAGGAGGCACATTTTATGTCAACCTCTAAAAAAGTAGGAATTTTTCTTTTCTGGCTTCAAGTCTTACTCATGTTGTAAGAATAACGGTGGACCTAAAATCTATACCACCGTTATTCTTACTCCACAGGAGGCACATTTTATGTCAACCTCTAAAAAAGTAGGAATTTTTCTTTTCTGGCTTCAAGTCTTACTCATGTTGTAAGAATAACGGTGGACCTAAAATCTATACCACCGTTATTCTTACTCCACAGGAGGCACATTTTATGTCAACCTCTAAAAAAGTGGGAATTTTTCTTTTCTGGCTTCAAGTCTTACTCATGTTGTAAGAATAACGGTGGACCTAAAATCTATACCACCGTTATTCTTACTACACAGGAGGCACATTTTATGTCAACCTCTAAAAAAGTGGGAATTTTTCTTTTCTGGCTTCAAGTCTTACTCATGTTGTAAGAATAACGGTGGACCTAAAATCTATACCACCGTTATTCTTACTACACAGGAGGCACATTTTATGTCAACGTCTAAAAAAGTGGGAATTTTTCTTTTCTGGCTTCAAGTCTTACACATGTTGTATGAATAACGGTGGACCTAAAATCTATACCACCGTTATTCTTACTACACAGGAGACGCATTTTATGTCAACCTCTAAAAAAGTGGGAATTGTTCTTTTCTGGCTTTAAGTCTTACTCTTGTTGTAAGAATAACGGTGGACCTAAAATCTATACCACCGTTATTCTTACTACACAGAAGGCACATTTTATGTCAACCTCTAAAAAAGTGGGAATTTTTCTTTTCTGGGTTCAAGTGTTACTCATGTTGTAAGAATAACGGTGGTGTAAAGTATAGGTACACCGTTATCGTTACTGCAGGAGAGGTACATCTTCCTTTGATCTCAAGAAAATTGTGAATTTCTCGTCGTTGGCTTAACCTCCTACTCACGTTGTAAGAATAACGGTGGCACCAAAATATAGGTACACCGTTATCGTTACTGCAGGAGCGGCACATCTTCTTTTGATCTCGAGAATGTTGTGAATTTTTATTCGTTGGCTTAAAATCTTACTCACGTTGTAAGAATAACGGTGGTGTAAATATAGGTACACCGTTATCGTTACTGCAGGAGAGGCACATCTTCCTTTGATCTCGAGAAAGTTGTAAATTTTTTGTCGTTGATTTAAAATCTTACTCACGTTATAAGAATAACGGTGGTGTAAAATATAGGTACACCGTTATCGTTACTGCAGGAGAGGTACATCTTCCTTTGATTTCGAGAAAATTTTGAATTTTTATTCGTTGGCTTAACATCTTACTCACGTTGTAAGAATAACGGTGGTACCAAAATATAGGTACGCCGTTATCGTTACTGCAGGAGAGGCACATCTTCCTTTGATCTCGAGAAAGTTGTGAATTTTTATTCGTTGGCTTAAAATCTTACTCACGTTGTAAGAATAACGGTGGTACCAAAATATAGGTACACCGTTATCGTTACTGCAGGAGAGGCACATCTTCCTTTGATCTCAAAAAAGTTGTGAATTTTAATTTTTTGGCTTAAAATCTTACTCACGTTGTAAGAATAACGGTGGTACCAAAATATAGGTACACCGTTATCGTTACTGCAGGAGAGGCACATCTTCCTTTGATCTCGAGAAAGTTGTAAATTTTTTGTCGTTGATTTAAAATCTTACTCACGTTATAAGAATAACGGTGGTGTAAAATATAGGTACACTGTTATCGTTACTGCAGGAGAGGTACATCTTCCTTTGATTTCGAGAAAATTTTGAACTTTTATTCGTTGGCTCAACATCTTACTCACGTTGTAAGAATAACGGTGGTACCAAAATATAGGTACGCCGGTATCGTTACTGCAGGAGAGGCACATCTTCCTTTTATCTCGAGAAAGTTGTGAATTTTTATTCGTTGGCTTAAAATCTTACTCACGTTGTAAGAATAATGGAGGTACCAAAATATAGGTACACCGTTATCGTTACTTTTTTTTCTGTTTTTTTAGAGTGCTCAAACATGATCTCAAACTCTAAGTTGAAGCCTATCCTATGCAACTGTATATACGAGACAATCAAAGTTACAGCTCCTCCAAAGTAGCTGCACAGATCAGGCAAATCCATTTTGGGACACCCTGTAATGTGGACCAATCCTAAAGGCTCATGAATTCAACAGAGGATAGTTAGCCAAACAGAATAAAGGCCAGATAAGCGTATTTTGTCTTGTTGCAGACATCAGTTTCTTAAATTCAAAATTGAATAGAAAGATCAATGAAACAATTGAAACTCAAAGGACAATATGTGCAAAATATCATGGCTATTTCATTACTGATCACGGTGTACGCAAACAAAAACAACCTTCCGTTTAATAAGAGAGCTTGAATATACTTTCGTGACCTAAATTGAAACTGAGCTGGAAAATTGGATCTATTTTTATCGAGCAAGGAAATCTTTAGGATATAGGATTGCACAGGCACACCCTAAACCGATCCGTTTTATGATGTTTGTTGAACTTGATATTGTTACGAAAGAGAATAACAACGTTATCTCGATTAATCTTTGTCAAGCAAATTAAGTAGTTAGTTTGTTATTGATGTGAGGTCAAATTGTAATGCGAGGCACATTCTGTGTAGGGATCATAAGCCTAACTCAAATATCAATAGTATCATGGAACTCAGGGGCTGCGCCAGCCCAGAAAAAGTGGGGTGGACAAGGGATAGAATTGATTGCCAGAAGGTATACCTAACGTTTTTTACATCTTTATTGATTAAGAATAAATACCGACCTGAGAAAACTGGGGTGGACACCCCAGTTCACCCCCTGGCGCCGCCATTGATGGGACTGTCTCTTTTTTAATATGATCGTCATTACAATCCTCCCTGTCAAATTTTTAATCAGACTGCGCTTTCAAAGTCCAATAAGTCGAATAAGGGTATACATTCGCGTATACATGATACATATGCGAATGTACGCCTTCATTATATTCGTTCAATGTTTTTGCAAGTTTTGCTGTGATATGTTTTATTTATTTAATATCAACCAATTCAATTACATTACAAACATTGTACCCTACTTTACGCTAAAAGAAAACTACTGTACAGTGAATACAATAGACGACTGCACTAAAGATGACACAGCTGGAAACTTTTACCATGCTTCCAAATGCATCTAGCAATGAAAGAGAAAGCTCACCCACCAATGAATCAGGGATTCGTTTTTGGCGGTATCGGGATTAGCGTTGAGAGAACGCAAGGAATCTTGTAAAATTTCCCTGCCTCACCTCTAGGGCAGTCGACAATTAGAATCTAATAAAAAACCTCACAAAAAAGAATATTTTACACTATAATAACAACAAATTTACGACAAAGAACCAGACCAGACGATACCACAAAGGGTGTGTATCTGTGACATTTGTAGGCCACCGTAAAATTTCATACCGTTGAGAAAAAAGGCAAAAGAGTAAGACTGTGATTTCACCAAAAAAGAAAAAAAGTATTAAGTCCCTATTAAGCATTGCAACGATTATCATTTTCATAAATTTCATTCCATATATTAAAAACTTAACAATCCAATTATCGAAATAGACAAAGCGGGGGTAATGAAAAAACAATGATTGAACAAAGACTAGGCCATGTTTAGACCTATTACATGTCGTAGTTTCGCTACTTGCCTGAGGCCATGTTATGTTAAATGACTTTTAATGACGGTCAAAGCAATGCTACGACACATACATTTTTGGCAAGATGTGCATTTAACCTTGCTTTTTGCTTTTCGTGGTTTTTCAATAACTGATGCCAATTGTTCAGGGCCGTAGGAAGCATCTTAATCTTGGAGGGGCATGACACTTCAAGAGCAATTTTTCATGAAACTAGAGGTGCATTTCCTCAAACGAAAAGGGCAATTTCTCGTTTATTGCAAAATCTTGGGGGGGCACGTGCCCCCAGTGCCCCCCGGTTCCTACGTCTCTGCAATTGTTCATCATCGTTCATTTCCACATTTCTTTCCCGCCAAAAACTTCAGAAGTACAGCGACAACAACAAGTCACAACAACAGCAACTACATGATATGCATATTGACGTCATCGATCGCGAGTGAGTGGCAAATTGAGTCCATAATGGCGGCCGCGAGCTGCGAAGCTTCGGGCGCACCTTCTTCTGGCACCAGGATCACATACTTGGAGTATACACATTTTCTTAAAAACTACTCTAGGTGAAAGCTGAGATTTCGTAGTGCCTAATCTTATTGATTTTTGACATTTTTGTTCCCCGATTGAAGCGCGACTGAGGAAATAAAATCAAGCTTCTGGCCTAAGGATTTTTCTGGACCCTTGTAATTCCCGCCAAACCGGATTAATCTGCGCAGCGCGCGCATGTCTGGGGATGAAACAAACATTGGCCTGGCCTTCAAAGAATGTCTCTTTCTGTATGGCATAATGTGGCACAAATTTGTAACTTGCTGAGATAAAACAAAGTTTAATTTGTAGGAGATTCTGTAAACACTGTTCTTGTGGCTGCTGAGCCCTCTCTTCAGCAATGAAAACCGTCTAAAATTCCCAAGCTTCCTGTTGAAATTGTTTGGGAGTGCAGCAAACACACAGGATAATCAGCCAGGCAAACCAGCTATTTTCATCTTTACCTGAATGCAGGGGAAGGGAAGCCAGTCACAATGTATCATTCTTGCA
>REGM01000067.1:829788-854304 GCA_004194415.1 Aurelia aurita
TCTATTTCTATTCATACACAACACTCGTGTCTTTACAGGAAACTAATTCAAGCAAAATCTCCTACATCTTGTTCCAATATATTTTCTTGGCAGCTATGTTAAAGTGGTATTTAAGTGTCGAAATGTAATCAAAAGCTTCTGCTTCAAGCACGGCAAAAGGCCAAAAGGGCAAAAGGCGAAAGGGCAAAAGGGCAAAAGGCAAAAGGCAAAAGGGCAAAGGCAAAAGCGCAAGGGGGCAAAAGGGCAAGGGGGCAAAGTTATGTATAAAAATATAGCATGCTATTTTTCCTATTGATCTGCATCGTATATGCTCGTCAAGCATTTGCAATATTTTTTGTAAACTAGTGGAGCATTTTAGTGAAGCTATTAACCGGAGACTATTACGGTACAGTGTCTCTGTAAATGAGTAATTTTGAAGGAATAATACAAGTAATACAGCCTTCAACTTTGAGCTCCAAGTTGTTTGCACCTCACCATTCCAAGGATGTAAAGCTTTTCTCTGAGGAGAAATTCATACGGAACTTCTACATAGGCCGAGGATGTAAAAAACATGATAATTCTTCGTTTCTGATAGTCAAATTCAAATGCGAACGAATGTGATACTGGTACAAGTGGTCCGTAACTGGGGAAAGCGTTGGCAATTTGGCCCATGATTCATTTAATCTTTTATTCAATTGAGAAATAGAAAAGAGTTTACATTTAGTTTCCAACGTTTCAATTTACTACCATTAATCACAAGAATCAACCGGCTTACGTTTGTCATGTTATAGATTTCCTTTAATTTTACTTCAGAACAAGATTTTCAAAAATCGTTTATTTCATTGTGATTTTCGATTCATTAACTGATATTCTGAAATTATCATTCGATTCCTTTGTTTTCGATTTTCAATCGTTCGAATTTTTGGCTGTCCACGAGGGCTATGATATTCTGTGGTCCTAATTTAAACGCAGTTCTCTCGGACTCCGAAAACAAATGAACAATAGGAAGTAAATTCATGACTCAAAATAACGCAATATGTCAACCTCGTCCCCAGGGCCTTTTGTCATGGCAATATGCTGGGCCCAATCCGTTCTATACGTAAAGCAGAAGGACAAATCACTGGTTAAAATCACGAATGCTTTGAAAGAATCATAATTTAATCTCAAATTAATCACATTGATCACAAAAGAATCACGTATGATTATTAATCTCGTACACCGTTTTCACGAGGAGTGATTTGGCCCTTGCCTAAAACACATTTATAGATGCCGTCGCATTGTTTTCATAGAGACAGCCATTTGCCTAGGCTACCATTTTCCCCGTGTATTTCATTCATTGCGCCACTGCCTAAAAAGTGTGTAACGTTCAATTGTAGAAAGCCTCATTAGAATCGATCAGATTTGACGAAATATAGGAATCATGAAGATATAAACTTCGTAAATATTTTTCCTTCCAGAAGTATCTTCAAAAAGTTCTTTGATCTGCAACGAACAAGAATGAGTCAGAGTTTCTTCGTTTTGCAATGAACAAGGAATTTTTTATAAAAACTCCCGAACCTTTTCTGACAATTGACTGTTGTATCATTCAACCAAAATTACATTGAATTGTAATTCATATCTTTGAGTATTAGATCCTTATCTTGCCCCATAACCCAAATCGCATTTAAGCACAAATAAGTTATTTTGGTTTTCTTTCATGTGTTTGTAAAAGGCTCTTTCATCTCCCCTTCCTTTCCATCAAATAAGAAGATTCGGGGCATCGAGCCAATTGGTGAATAATTAGATACTGGTCAAACATAGACACAATACGGCAAACAGACTGTATTCACTTTATGTACTCAAGAAGGAAGCTCCCTGTTGCTGTGTTAGTTTTGATTTCTCACTGTTTGATTGGCTACTTAGGTTGATGCTAATCGTTGATTGGTTGTTTCAGTTGCAGGGGTCTGCCTTTGTGCATTCTCGGCCTCGGGGTCGTGAGAGACATCACAGAGCTGCGGTGGTTGGTTTCACATGCGAGAGTGTTCGATGCGAGTTGACTACTGGTTAACCGAAAGCCATTAGACGACAGACATGGATGGCCAAGGACGTGTATCGATGCCCACGATGTTTTTGCTGTTGGTCGCTGCGATTTTCATTCAAGAAACTTCATGTTTAGATGGTCGCCCCTTCGTGTACCTCCCTGGGTGAGTTTATTATCTATCGTATTTTTCTTCATAAACAAACCCCTTTCTTAGTTTTACCAGACGATGATAATGTGTAAATTAAAGCATCCTGGCCTATGGCTTCAGATAGGATAATCACGTCGTCAGCTCTAAATCTTCTAGAGAAGCCATCACGAAATTTCTGGTATGAACTTTCGAACTCTCTCATGAACATACTTAAAAAACATGTGAAAACCATCGATATTATCTGAAATCTCTCTTAGTTCTTGTTTTTCTTGACCCTTTGTTCTTATGCTTAATAGAAAGCCACAACGATGTTTCTTGTTGTGTTTTGTACTATTGTAACTTAGAAACAATGTATGAAATCTGTGGTCTAGCACGTATTTTTATGTTTCCGAAGCTCTGGGTAGCACTCCATTACTTTTACTTTCTCTCATGCTTCAGGTAAGATTTTGTAATAATGAGTTAAGTTTACTGATCGACTGTTTTCATCCTCTTTAATGCACATGAAGTTGCGTATAAAACTCTCATTCTCGACCTCGTTAAGTTTTTAATTAGGCTATATATCATCTAGTTTTGGTGGCACAGTTTGTGTGTCACAAGAATGTTTGATAAAACTAAGCTAAACAGAATGGAGCAAAAATAGAAACACACGAAACAGAGCGAAACAAGGCTGTAATTTTTGCTAGGTCAGAAAAAATTCTATAATTTTTCTAAACAATCTCCGAAAAAAATCCCTAAAGATCCATTTGTTTAAAGAAAATCTCGTACCTTTTGCTAAAAAGCGAAACACCCCTTGCGATGGGCTATCTTTAAAACAGTGCTCAGACGTGTTCACTGAAAGTTGAAGTTTCTGATTAACATCGCTATCTCGAAGTACAAATATCAATAATTAGGACAACGTTAGAAATTCCTTCCATTGGAAGTGATTTATTTGAGAGACAATATAGTTTAACGTTGCTTTTTTCCGAGCTTATCACAGTCATTCTTAGCTTAAACCCCCTACTTTTGTCGACCATTGAAGATAAGGATCCTTTTATCATGTAGTTTCCTCTTCAAAATACCTCAAGTTCAAAATCCAATACTCTCTCGCAAACTTCTCAAATCCATTTGGCTTTGAAAGCCACATAAATCTGATGGTCTAAAATGACGTCGGTTGGCGCGTATACCACTTAATTTGAGATAATTGTAGAGGACTTACTAAACTTGCTAACGGATGAAATATAAGAAATCTAAAAGCCAGAAGTTTGTAAACTTGAGCTTTGGCGAATGGCTTTTGAGATTCATATTGGATGTGTTGAACAAAGGGGGTTTCTCCGTCTTTCATTTAATTTCAATTAAGCAGCCACGGATGATATTGAATGGTGGCTAAACCTGAACAATTGGGTTAATTCGCATTTTGTGTCATTGAAACACGTCGATATGAAATTCTTCATGTTGTGCTGTGCAGTTCCCGTCAGTTTTGTCCAAACGCAGCAGTCCACTCAGTAAAATCTTTGTGGAAGGAAACTTAGATCGTCTATCGATACTAACAGATTTGTAACAGTGTTCTGTTGTAAGTATTTGACACTCGTGATGAGATTTTCTCATAACCAAGGAACACAGTAAGTCCATGGTGAACTGTAATAAGACGGTATAGAATTGTAATCTTAAAAACAAATCAAGCCGAACAAAGATGTTACATCTTGAGGGCCGTTGCGAAGCACATTGGGCCCCGATGATAAAATCTATAGATAAGGGCACACGTAGCAAGCTTAACAATTTTTCGTACCTGGGTATGTGCCGCTGAAAAGGCATTGTGTCTTTTTCAGCTATTTTGCTCCCGAACAGGGTATCCATTTTCTCAAATGGTGCTCCGGAAATTTTATACAATTTCAAATAATTGCTCTCTTACAGGAGTTTAATTGGGAATTTGCAATTTTCTTTGGTTTTCTTGCCAATTTTCTCCCAGACAGGGTAATCAATTTGAAAAACTTGCTCCCTCACAGGATAAGAATCTCTTTGCTCCATCGTCACACCCCCGTACATTTATGGGTCTAGTGCAGTGCCCCCGGGGTATGGGTAAGGCCTCTATGATTTGTATCAACCCCCACTTGTAATCGTCACAGTACATCTTTGATGTATCTCGCTGTCGCACTAATCAACCGACTGACAAACCGACCGACTGACCGACTGACCAACAAGGCTCTATTATTTTAATGGGTGAATCTAAAAATGTATCACCTGTTTGAAAAATCACACTGCAAAACCATCCAACCGATTCGTAAACTTTAACGCCTTTTGTTCAAGGAGGCTTCTTTGATTTTTATATTTTTCTCACGATTTCGGACGCGGCTTATTTTTTGCAGAAATCACTAATTAGCCAAAATTCGCTCTCCCCGATTGGCCCAATAACAGTCATGAACGTGTTGTTTAATAAGATACAATTTTTGGAACAAAATGTTCTTTTTGGTGCCAAGGGTTGATTAGAGGGAAAATTCATGCTTTAACCACGGGCTTTAGGATACTCTGAATTAAAAATTAGATTTTCGGATGATACATCGAGTGTTTCCGTTTGAGTGGCATGATGGCTCTAGGTCACCTCACTCTGCCACGCGCTTCGTCTCGATATATCATGAATGAAATAAAAAAGAAGAAAAATACTCGATGTATCATCCGAAAATCTAATTTTTAATTCAGAGTCTCGTAAAGCCCATGCTTTAACGGTGTCCTTTTCATCAAAGCAACACCCTCTATTGAAACAATCTGTTACAATTCTAAAAGGTGAAAAGATGAATCAAATTGAACCGCTCACTTATATCTTGCAGCCAACATCAATGAAAAACAATTTTGGAACAGCGCACAAAAATGCTTTGCAAAACATATACAAATTCACAAAATTGAGTCAGCGCCTTCGACAGCCACTGGCGTCGGATTTTTTAGAATCCGTTGTATAATTTTTCCATTATGATATTTCAAACAGTGGATACTTTTTTTATATTCCATTAACAATTTTACGATGCATATTACGGATTACTCTACCTACAAACTGCTTTACAATACTACAAGGACGATACCATTGGGGAGCAAAAGACTAAGACTATGTTACATGAAAAACGTTAAGCTACATACAATTGCACATAGATACTCCACGATTAAAAACTTAAACAAAAATACTGTACTAGAATATGTTTAACATTAGATATCACGAAATGTTGTCGTGAGCAAAACTATATTTGTTGTTTGATCTAGGATAATACGCCTGACATTTAATGTGAAACTGAATTTTCAAACAAAAAGAAACTTTACGACTTAGTGGTTGCATGGCCTTTGAAATCATCTTAACTTTTTTACTTTCCTGGTATATCAAACACATAATAAGAATGAAACGTTAATTGGGAATGATAGAGGAGGTGGGGTTCAGCCCGTCCTAACATCATTTCAAGAGATTCAGCAAAGATCATGAAAGAACGCTGCTCCAAACATTTAGTGCATTTCTTTATATTTTCCGTGTCAAAGAGAATGTCGATGAATCAGCAAATCATTGCAAGAGGAGTTCTACTTTCTAATACTAATTAGAGAAAGGCAAGGGGTCACGTTCAAAAGTTAAAAATATTATGCTATCTATAATTCGACGGAGATGATGCCTATTGAAGAACTAAAGCAGCACCCCTGTATGGTATTACCTATTCTGTGGTATTACGGACCACATGCTCTTTCTTCGAGTTCGTTTCATACGAATTGTTTTGAAATTATTTGAGTTTAATCTCCAATGCAATGCTTCTATCTTAGTTCAGAATGCTTTATTATGCCAAGTTTTAAAAATATTATGCTATCTATAATTCGACGGAGATGATGCCTATTGAAGAACTAAAGCAGCACCCCTGTATGGTATTACCTATTCTGTGGTAATACGGACCACATGCTCTTTCTTCGAGTTCGTTTCATACGAATTGTTTTGAAATTATTTGAGTTTAATCTCCAATGCTTCTATCTTAGTTCAGAAGGCTTCATTATGCCAAGTGGACCCCTGCTGTCCTAAGTCTAGATGCAACGGATGGCCCTAATCAGCCAAGCCGGTTTCTCTATTCAGTTGGACGTATAACGGTAATAGGCCTATACGAGACAAAAAGTGTGCACGGTATGTGGGCATATGTTATAGAAATGACTATGTTTAGTGGATGGCCACCGAGATAATCTCTTCGATGCTTTGAAGAGTCCTCAATTGTGCACTATACGTTGAATACGGATGAGGGCGAGGGGTCTGGGCATGATTGCAGATTTTTCATTAGAACCCATAAATTTTTTTATACTTTAATTCTCCATCTCGAAAGTAAAATTGGGGCTATGTTGCAGTAGGTGCCTGCTGAGCATAGGTTTCAAATCTTTAAAAAGGTCGGTGTAAAATTCTGTGACCTATTTCTTTGAATGGAATGGCTTGAAAGAAACTTTAGCTACTTTGTAATAATTCTACCGTTGGACTTTTCAGAAATCTTGAATATTTTCAGAATTAGAGTGCTTTTCTTCTTTTTTAAGAATTCAAGAAAATTTTGAAAAAGACTTAAAACCATCGTAATTTCTAAACTTTCTGGGGAAACATCGACTAATTTTCCAGAAAAACATAGTTCATGAACGTCTACAATATGGTATCAACCAAAAGTCTTTCACTCTTCTGGTTTGCGATTTAGAAATTTGATGACGTCACATCCTCAAATGAGTTGAAATATGAAATATGCTGTAATTTCGAAAATATTCCAGATTTCTGAAAAGTCCAACGGTAGAGTTATAGCAAAATAGCTAAAGTTGCTTTCAAGCCATTCGATTCAAAGAAATATGTCACTGAATTTTACACCGACCTTTTTACGCTAATTTAAAGATTTGGAACCTATGCTTGCCTGCTGTAGGTTCTCCCATATAAGAACACTCGTATATTTAATCAAGCCAATGCATTATGTAAGGGCATCTCGAATGAAAGGTGCTATCCATCGAAGTTCACACATCCAGGCCTATTATAAAGAGCACAACTTACAAATACTGCACTTAATTCCTAACGAGCCTCTATATTTCACTTGAGCTGATTATGATTATGATGACGATAAACATCATAATCACCATTTATTTAAAGTTGGCAACTCAACATAGACTTACGACGTAATGAGTTTAAACTCAACATAGTGATAAAAAGCTAATTCAACTGTAGCAATTTAGTTGTTTTGAGAAGACCTATAGATGATCACGGGAAAGATGGTGTCGAGGGAGATTGACCAAGATGCATTGCGTTTTATAATCGAATTTCTATATAATTATTACTGTTGATTCCATTATAGAAAGCAATGCATCTTGGTCAAATGCCCCTTGACGCCATCTTTCCGTAATCGTCTATTTTAATTTATGAGGCGCAGTTACAAACAACAGGTTTTTGATGTTCTACTTATCTTACATTAAAGATGGCTAGGGAGTTTTACCAAGGTCTCTCAGATGGTAAGCATGCACTTATATCGCTCGAAATTCCCATGACTTATTTTTCGAAAAATAATGAATTTTTACCTGATAAGGGCATGCCGTTATACTGTAATAATAATAATAAAATATTAAAACGAATATTTATACAGGATAAGCACTTCAACAATTACAGCATTAGCATTGCTGTTATCAATATGTGTCCTGTGCCCTAGAACTTAATCAAATCGAAAGAAAATGAAAGAAAATGTATTACATTAAAACGCAGAAAAAATCTTACATGAATAAATCTATAATACCTAATTTTAAAATGAGATAAAATATTTTTCTCTATTATGTCATTCAAAATGCTTTTTAAGTTTTGCAACAAATTCCTTGTGTGTGTTTCAGTCCGACGTATGTCTAAGGGTAGCTCATTGTAAACTTTAGCGCCCATATATTGAAATGAGTTTTGGTAGTATATCGATCTTGATCTCCCGAAAGTTTAGCAAACAATTGTCTATTGTTGTATTGAAAATGTTGTGAGGTGCTAAATTTAAAAACAAAACCATCTGTTCCCCTAGACTGATGATATGAGTCAAAGTTTTGCTCCATTGAATTGAATTGTTATTTATTGTTACAGTCATATTCCGCTAAAACTTGACACTTAGTTGAAGCGGAATGGGTATTGTAGGGTATGGTTAGGGGGGAATAGAGCGAAAACAAGGACTCATGTAATAAGTCTACTGTTCCCCCAGGCTGCTGTGCCAAGTTCGATCTTCCAAGCACAAAGTGAAACAGATAGATAAAGGAAACCATTGACGCTTTAATTGAGATGATACTTTTTAAATCCTTGAAAGGTGAAACTAATCCTGTCAATGTCAAGACAGGTCTTTCTTTGCTCTTCCAAAAATCCTTTTAAGCTATAACCTGGATAAGCCAAAATCCACCATCTCGCAACGTTTTTTCATTACTGCAAACTAGCTTATCAAATACTTCCCATTCTCCAATGATTCACCAGGCTTCGGCGGGCGTCTGTTCGAATAGTTTATTGTCCCTTGAAGCACAATTGCTACATGAAAGAATGTTTTATTTGGTTATATAATGTTGTGCAATCTTTAAATGCAATATCACAACTGCGACACTTGGGTTCCTTTGGTTTCTTTCAAGCACAAATTCCTTGGATAACGTATTCAATTNCCTTTGGTTTCTTTCAAGTACAAATTCCTTTGGATAACGTATTCAATTGTAGAAATATCAGCTTTTTAAGGTACTTTCGCAACTGAAAATAATCTTAAAAATCCTTCCTTTTCTACCGAGGATGCACCAAGCATCTGTTAGAATATATCAGAGTCACTCTCAAACACATGATTTCTATAACGTGTACTGTTCAGTTGCAGTACCAGTAGCGTGTCAAGGATTTTTCATTGCTGCTAAGAAGCTTGTGAGACACTTCTTCTTCCTTCTATCGTAGAATCACTTTTCTATACATATCAACAAGGAATTGATATTGTAGTCTTCCGTGCTTAAATCTGTGACCTTCAATGGTAGTTTTTTGTTGGAATTGTTCTCATTCATTTATTCATTGAGTTTCGTTCGCTCTTTTTAAACTTTATTTCTTTCGAGTTTTCTTTAAGCTTTCTCTTGAGAAGTTAATATTTCTTATATCTGCTAGAATCTAGAATCTTCAGTTTTATGTGCACTAAATATTTCTCATTAATTCATTTTCGTTCTATTTTGTTTTTCGATTTTCGTTGTGCATTGATTTCGGATCTCTTTCAAACACAATTGCATTCTCAGTAAGAGCAGATGATATCGTGATCTATCCTGGTATTTTCATTACTGCAAACAGGCTTATCAAATAGTTCTCATTCCGTGATTTTATTATAAATCTTCTGTATTTCGTACTTTGTTGCCTCTTTGGAGCTGCCTCTTGGCTTTATCTTCAATGAATGGTTGCACCTTTTCTTTGCGGTAGAAACTGCTGCAGTTCATGGTATTTTTGATATCATAAGCATGCTTGGCCAAAAACCTCTCAAACTACTGGGTCTATCTAGACTGACTACATGAGTCTCAATTTTCAACATTGAATTGAATTATAGCTATAGCTTCAAACTTCAATCTTGTATGAGAGAAAATAAAACATCAGATTAAAAGCATTGAACGAATACAAGGAATCACGTCGCCAGTCTAAGGTCTATCATGAAAGTCCTCAAAGTTGAAAAGGTTATTATTTCCTAGGCATTGCTTAGATTGCCTTGGTTGATGTTTTTCTGAATGGCCGAGATCTTAACTTAGATTCGAGAATTCATCCTTCCAAATTGAAACTTATGTTCGAAAATTATGAGTGATTAATGAAAAGAAGATAAAGGAAAATCTTGCTCAAAAACATTGAACCAAATGGCTCAAGATTCTGCAGCTTTAAAGAAATGAAAGATCACGTGTTATCATCCTGGGACAAAGAACTGACTCACAATTTGGTTATCCCTTGAGACCTACATTTTTGGTATTTCGCATTGGATAATGATAATCCCAACACTTTAATACGTGCACTTGAAATCAATGTCAAATAAAACTTGCACTGACATTTTCAGCTGTTTGTGGCTCTTTTTGAAAGCCTGAATAACGAGAGTTTCTAGTCTAATGCTGCTATAGACCTGCGAAAGTTCTTCCTTTTTCTAAGCTCACTCCGTTTAGATTGGGAAGCTACAATAGATTGGGCAGGCAACAAATTGAATGAATGTTAGAGTACAACAAAAATATCACCTTCGGTCCCACAAATGTCTCCGACACTCTTCCACTATTAGCTGACAATGTCTTGATCATTTGGGAACCTGCCCTAAGGATTTTTTGTCTAGACCTGGTGACTGAACAAGATTGCCACTAATGAAATATGAAAACCAAATCAATTTTCGGTCTGCTTGCAAGCTCGTCTAGCAATGATTTTCTGTTCATCCCCAGCATTTGTCAAGGTCACTGTTAAGATCTACTTTCAATTAAAATATTTACAACTATTTGATCCCATGAGACATCTATAAGCTTCGATATTAGCCTTTATCATTTTCTCACGACGACGGTTTAGCCTTTTTTGATACTTTATTCAACGTTGGATACAAATTCTAGTATAATTATAAATAAATAAATACAATCAGCTAATTGATACCAACTATTAGAACAAACAATGCAATATAGAACGTGTTCGTAAACTAGAAAAAAATATACAATATATCTATGTGATGTATCCTGGTTTCATGCAGTCGTAAAGCAGTCGAAATAGTTGCGCAAGTCACCTCAAGCAACATGACAAAAAGTGAACAATATGGTGGCTGCCTTCCTTACAATACTAAGAACCGTTAAGGTTAATTTATTTGTCATATTTGGAGAGGAGATCTTGTTTCCCATTCCTTCTAAAAATACCGCACAATACCCACCACTTAACATTCTATAGCAATAAATAGCAATTCAATTCAATGGAGCAAAACTTGGACTCATGTCGTAAGTCTAAATTGTACGGGGGAGATTATTTCAAAATTCTGCTTGAAAAGGGGGGCTTATTAAAGAGGGGGCTAAATAGGGAGGGGGCTAAATAGGGATTTTACGGTGTTTTTCAAACGGCGATACTGCATTTTGGGGCATGCAGAGGCTACTGTTTTATTGATATTAATCAATCTGTGAGAAGAACATTGTCTTGGTGTCGCCTAGGGATCTTTATATGACAGACTATACTACAGTAACCTCTTTGTGCTGATGGGAATTTTCTTAGATGTTCAGACGATTCGTTTTGCAAGTAATCAAGGTGTCGCCCTGCCTCCGGGTACTTAGTTTACGAAGGTGCCTAAAGGAACGTATCGGTTGTGCGAGTCATCACCAGCTATCATATTTTGAAGACAAAGGAGCTTCCACAAAGACGATAATGAATAAATACAAGCTTTTTCATCTGAAACCAAGCTGTATGGAAGAAACTATTACTGAGGGTTGTACAGATTTTTAGAAATTTTATAAGGACCTCATCTAGCTTCACAAAGCGCATAAATTTATACGTGCTCTGACGTTTCTTTTAACTTTGAGATGAATAAGAATTCAATACTGGAAGCGTTATAAAGGATGAGAAATCTGTTAATGTAATTTTCTGTTCACCTTTAGGTTTTTTATAAGGATTCTTGTGATCATTGGCCGAGGTTGATAGGCTAGGAGCTGTTGATAAAAGCTTCTCTGCTCAAGGCATGATTAGTTCTCGGTAACATTCTCGAATAAAGCACAGTTGTGTATTATTTCACTTGACATTAAACGCAACCAATTTTGCACGAATATATTAAGAATTTTGTGCCTTAATAATAATAGTACATAATAATCTTCCATATTTATACAGCTTAATTTGGTCAGTAAATCAAATTACTGTTATCAATCAAAGACCTGCATCCTACAAAGTAAAAGTCAATATATACAAGAATAAAATTTAAGATTTACAAGATTAAATTACATCAGAGAAATAGCTAAAAGTCTAAGTTTGTGTCCTTGCTGGATGCTTTGAATTTCAAAAGTGATGATTTTATAAAGCGTTGTTGTTCCGAGAGGGAGAGGTGGAAATTTCACATAGTAGGGTGAAATAAACGAAGATCTTAATCTTTTGGCAAGCATTGTAGCAATGTAATGCGGAGGCAGTTAGTTTGCTGTTAAAAGTATTAGTGTGAACTTGGCTTACGTCATAGAAAGAAACTATAATACTTGTCGGAGAAGCACTATCACAAGCAAAGCTCGTTTGCTTTGCCTTTGAAAGGTATATGTGTTAAAAGCAACAATGGTCAATCAAGGTGAAAAAAGCAAAGTCTTCATGAGACAGTTATGTTGCTGTTAAAAGCGTTAGTGTGAAATTGGCTTACGTCATAAGTAGGAAACTTCGGTATCTCTTTTGGGAAACATATCGTCCCAGTGGGGAATTTCCACCACAATGTCTCTGTTAAAATATTCACAGTTGGCACTTCTTCAATAAGGAAACTTTGGTTGACACATTTTCAATGGGAATCTATCTCTGTAAGCATAATAATTTTTCTTGTTACAATATGTCAAACGAATCAGCATTTTTGAATGAAATATTCGAAAACAGGTATGAAATTTCAATCAAAAGGCATTTGAAAATGACAGCGATAATTCAAATCGCTCATCAAAACAATGTATCTTTTCGCGACTAAAACGCAATACTGCGGCTGCTTAACGTTAATACGCTCCTAAGCCATACCATAAGTATCTGCAATACATAATCATGTCTGCTAATGACGATAAACCCACTTGGTATTAGCAAATACCTTCTATTTATCTTGAGAATTCAAACGGGATCAAGACATTCCCTAAAACAGATAAATACGATCTTTTATTCTCTAAGAGAGATAAGTACACTATCATTCTGTCAAAATGCCTTAAGCAAAATCATAGTCATGGCAAAATGTAAGTACCCCTGTTTAAAAAATCATCCAAATTCGATTATCAAACCAATGACAAAATTTTCGTGTTGATCTGTTTTGTCAATGAACCAACAATATTTAAAGAGGATACAATTTTTGTTGTTAATAACTAAAGGTAAAAGAAATTACACGTTGAAAAACCTTATTTTGAGCTATAATTTTCAATAAAAACAGTAAATCTTGCCTAATAGTCAATCTTTTCTGATTTTTCATTATTCTTGAAGTTTCCAATGCTAGTGTGCATTTCTTTGTCTCATTTATGACCAAATTGAAAGCTTAATATGCGCAAAGAAATTGATCTGGTAATTATCAGTGCTTTTTGCAGTATGCTTCAAAACCAGGCAGCCCTAAAAAAAGCTAAACTTGCTATTTTTAAAACCAATCACAAGGTGAATGAATACCTGAGAAAATAATTGTGTCTTTGATCTACTTACCAAAGAAAGAAATTTAAAGCTCGGCCATGTAATCAATTTTTGTGATTTTTCTAACAGGAGTACTTTTTTGGGACACCCGGTATCTGTTTATGTAACGGTTTATCTGAATTTTTTTGTCACTCATGAAAAACACATCTGCACTGCCCTCACAGTCTGGAAAGCAGAAGTAAAGTACAAGCTAAGCTTCCAAAAATCCACGACTTTCTCTCCCTAGTGCAAGCAAATAGCAGCAGGTACATTGCAAATGAAGATATTTTCTATATGTTTGAACTCCGTAGAATTAGCCAGTGCAACCAGATTTTTCATAACATCAACGATTTTAGAGATATAGCTGATTCTCAGCCACAAGTTTCAGATGTGTTTAGCCTAAACACACGAAAGGTCACTGCAGGCTGAAGAAATTCTATGACACGAGCCAATTAGAGAGGAATTTCTCATTGAATTTGTTATATTGGCTAGTTGATCTTTATCTTCTGTGACATGGCCAAATGGACAAACGTTTTGCTTGGCAAGCAAATCTCAAATGTTTGGCGAACAATGTTTGCTCATTTGGTGACGGCTTAAGAAGCTGAAACTCTCTAGAAGAGATATTTAAAGGGTCTGTTTCAGCCAGCATGCCTTGCACGTGCCATCTCTTGGTTGGCCTTTGTTATCGCCATTTTCATGGCCCATGAAAATGGCGACAACAAAAGCTAACCAAGAGATGGCACGTGCAAGGCATGCTGGTTGAAACAGACCCTTTAACGTAGCATTATGATAAAAAGCCCTTGGAAAATTAGAAATGGTCCTTCATAAAACCATTTGTCACACAAAATACATAAATGTAGCAAGTCATCTAACGTCTGTAACCAAAATGGAGATTTGGAGAATTTTTTATGCATACATTTTGTATATAACTTTCCAATTTTCCCATCTGTTTTCCGGCATTGATAGACAGAATATCAATAAGTTTTTCGCTATCAGTTTCGGTATCATCAAACTAACGGAGTCTAGGTAACATCGTATGTCGAATCAAATGCTAGTGGTAATCAGAAGAAGGTATCAGCAGTTTTTTAATGAAAGCAGGCAGCATGGTCGTAAAAACGGATGTTACCTATACACCAAACAGATAGCATTTGTTTGGCATGTCTAAAGCGATGACAATTAGAAGGAAAGGTTTAATTACGTCGATGATATGCTCTGTTGCAAGAATTGGCATTACCGTGCCGGTTCTATGTTATCAGCGCGAGGAAAGCATTCCTGTTGCACCGGCATGTCTAAAGCGATGACAATTAGAAGGAAACGTGTAATTACGTCGATGATATGCGCTGTGGCAAGAATTGGCATTGCCGTGCCGGTTCTTTGTTATCAACGCGAGGAAAGCATTACTGTTGCACCGCCTTTGTCGAGAGGAGCTAAATTCTAATTAGTCTGATTACCTATCTTGTTTGATTGGCGCACCTAAAAATTGGCAGAGAGAACTTAAAGACTCATGGCTAACCATGATCCTTTGCGGCCTCAAAGTCGATTTTCGTATGATATGAAAGTCGTTTCTGTCATAGGCTCTGTTCGTTTTGCTTTTCATTCGGTGCGCAAAGGATTATGGTTAGCAATGGGTCTTTAAAGGTGGATGTCCGTCACGATTCTAGCTTCGTGCCCCCTATCAACCAGGTAACCCAAAAAATGTGTTATGTCAAAATTTGACTAAGAACTGAGATTTTTATGTGGGACCAAATTAATCCCAGAAGTTTTTTAATTGTAGCAAGAAGAGTATTGTGAAATTAAAGCATAAAAACATTGCATTTTTAACCAAACTTTGTTCATTGACACAAACGTGGATTTTAAGTCAGAATTTCATTGCTAGGTTGCTACTAGATTAAAAAGTTCCTAGAAAGCAGTACTACTTATTAAATTGCAAGCACATGGATATACACAGCTGCTTTCATGTATACAACTTAATTAAGCTTCTTGAAGTGGCAAAATATAACCAAGAGCTTCAACTTCATTTTCCTGTACTGCACACAGAAACTGTTCGACAGTTAATATGCCATCGTCAATCCCATGTTTATGCATATATAAGCTATCTTAAACCGCTTAATCTTCTATGTACTCTGATCATTTCTCGATTTTGCTGACATTAAGTAAACTGGAAAAGGAAATTGGAATAATATATTGCCATTGGGTGGTCTATTTGTTTCATATTACTTACAATATCATTTGCCCTTGTGGTCCGTTTCTTAATTTGATTTTAAATTGGTTGTTACAAACCAATGGCGTATTCGATTTCAAGGAATATATTTTTCTTTCGTATTTTGTCACTCCATGTCATGCTACTTTACAGAACTCCTTGCCGTTGATCCGTTGCGTTGTGTTCTATTGTGTTGTGTTGTGTCGTGTTATGTTGCTTTGTGTTATTTTATGTTATTTTATGTTATTTTAGCCTGCGTGCAGACTTTGGTCACTGGGGAGGAGGGGAAAGAAGGTTCCTGCACGCAGGCTGTGTAGTTTAGTCCAGTTACTCAGTTTAGTTAGACTAACCAATTAATTAGCACTGACACCTGATACGACGAGGATTACAGTGCACGTATTTTTATAAGAAACTGTGAATTTGACACTGTGCTAATTCTTTCCTAAACTTCTCGTTACTCGAGTGCTCAAAGTTTTTAAGGGTTTCTTACAAGTTCCAGATAATTTGTAATAGGCACATCCGGCGCCCCATGTGAACATTTCACAACGAACTTTTATGAAGCTGTCCCAGTGTCTAGACATTTATCAAGTACTTTCCGAGTAAATACAAGAAACAAATGAAATAGAATGAAAAGATGTTATGGTTTTCCTCCTTTGCGGAACTTTCTTAAATTTTTAGTGATCTGAGTTGAGTTTCTAATTGCTAAAACGTGTACATATTTTGTGTCCAAACTGAAAGTTCCGAAATATTAGGCTTTAGGGTGCATTACACGTTATTTTTTATATAAGAAACTGGTTTATAAGAAACTAGTACTAGGATGGCTGGAAAATTAAAAAACTCTTAGCACTATGTGTGAGAAGCGCTAAGAAACGTTTGAAAGCTAAATTAAACAACCTCATGGCATATTCGTTGCTCAAAATTAATTCTTGAGTAGTATTCGCTATAATTTTGTGTTTTGAGCCCAATACAACACTTTTTCTTGCTAAAAATTGTGCTGTATGCCAAGAAACAAATACGTGGCAATGGGAGAAACTACATCATAATTCATGCATCCAAATCATTAGAAACACATTAAGAAACTTTTAGTACTAATAAAAAGAGTTAATTTCCATGTGAAATTAAGAAACTTTTAGTACTGTGGGCTGATGCAAGTTTCTTATATAAAAGAAAAAACGTGTAATTGTTTTATCAGTATTCTTTTGGGGTTTATTATTTGCTTGTGCGAACCTTAATTAAAATTTTCGTTTGTCACGTAAAGGATGGTTCAAAATTCCTCTTTGTCATTTGTGGTGAGATTGTGTGACTGATTAAAAATGAAAGTATATCATCTTACAGTGTAAGCCATTATTTATGGTTTATGTTCATATTACTGAGAACTAATCTTAAGTGAGGTTACCAAGCAGAAGAAAATGGGACTACTATAATAGAAGTATAGTGTCTAACTAATAATGCATATGAAAACTGGGAAATTCATTACTGGCTATGAAAAACTCTTTGTTGCTCAAATCAAATTTTAGAATTGATAACTAAACTAGACTTGAAGAGAAAATGATTTAAATTTCGGGCAGATTAAAAGATTGCCCTTATTAGTTCGCATATCTCATGTCTGTGTGACAGAAAAGCGACACTCTTTCTCTGATGTGTGAACAAACAACAATCGATTCTCTTCATGATTAGGATAACTTTGAACTTCAAAGGCCCTGTTGAAATATAAGAGTCAGCCATGAATTGTATTAGTTGCTTTGCTTTTCTCATATTTTCAAAAGTACACTGTTACTTGCAATATTTTGAAAGCCATTTTAAAGTGTATGAAATTTACATTCGCTGCATGGTTCTAAACTTACAGCAAGTTCAAATTTGTCCCAATAATGAAGGGAATCGATTGTTGTTTGTTCATACATCAGAGAAAGAGTGTCGCATTTTGTCACACAGGCATGAGATTTGTGGACTAATGACGGCAGTCTTTTAATATATTGCACCTAGAAATTAACCCGAAATCAAGTAATATTGTTGAAGATAGAACCTGCTGAGCCAGCCTATCCAGCCAGTTCTTAGCTGAAGCTGCAAGTTAGGTTTCTTGCTTCCGACTTGTAAATTGTATTAGCTGACTAATATTATTAAAATGGACCTGATGGTTTTTTAGCCAGCCCTACTTGAAATACTTTGAATAATAGAGGCAAGTACTCCGGAAAGAGCTGTACAGCCCCCTTGGTAGCTCAGACTAAGCCTTTTAACAAAAATGCGAGGGAAATTCCAGAAATGTGCTTTGTCTATATCAGTGTGCCAGACCTACAGGATAATCTGGAGATGAATTTCCTGTGCAGTGACAAGTGTGAATTGGCTTGTGTTACATTGTGCTATTCATTGCTAATCATAATAATTTGTTAGTATGGTAATAACATATGCTGCTAATGTACTTAGACTAATAATCAAATGCATTGATAATTTTTATTAGCACCTTACATTATTATCTGGAGATGAATTTCCTGTGCAGTGACAAATATGAATTGGCTTGTTTTACGTTGCTCTAGACTATTCATTGCTAATCATAATAACTTGTTAGTATGGTCATAGTTATTAGAGGAAAACATTGTTTTCCTCTAATAACTATGGTATGGTAATAACATATGCTGCTAACCTACTTAGAGTAATAATCAAACGTGTTGATAATTTTTATTAGCACCTTACATTATTATCTGGAGATGAATTTCCTGTGCAGTGACAAGTATGAATTGGTTTGTGTTACATTGTGGTATTCAATGCTAATCATAATAACTTGTTAGTATGGTAATAACATTATGCTGCTAATGTACTTAGATTAATAATCAAACGTATTGATGCTTTCTGTCAACGCCAACATTATTATAACACCTGAAAATGCATCACGGCAGACGAATGCAACCGCTATGCATTATCAATGCTGTCTGGCAAATTGCACAATGGGAAAGATTGTTCCCTGTTAATTTGCTAAATCAAGAGCATTTAATGTCTGAATGAAGGCTTGTAGAAGTGATATGACTGGGTAATGAGAAAACTCGATCGTTGTTCTATACAACAGCCATTTTGAACAGGGATTTTCACTGGTTAATATTTTGATATGGTATTTGAATCGTTCAAGGATATTGGCAAAATCATTGAATTATAATAATAATAAAAATAATAATGATAATAATAATAATAATGATAATAATAATAATGATTTTCTTCAACTCAGGCACAGTAACAGTTAAATCCACGAAATTTGACAATCACCAATTTTGCCCCACTTTGATCCATTTTACCCACCTTGCCCTGAGGTAATGAATATGAAGTAATGCAATGCTGTACAAGCATCCTTTCTCAAAGATCCCTTCATCATTTTATAATATTAACTTCATCATCACTGATAATTAACTTCAACTTTAGGTATCACCACAACAACATATTAATCAAACATCTGCCTTTGATATGTGACAAATGATACCGCGGCAGAAACCCCCTCTTAAATCAATGACCATCAGTCTATATGTTATCTATCACAGGCACTTAATATTGTTTTGATAATCATACACCTGCCTAACTAAACAGCTTGTCAATCTTCTGCAACTTAATGCCATCCGATATTCGAAATAGGCTCAAAGAAAGCCATACTTTGCCTGTTTGTGCCATTTGTTCTTTCGAAATCAATTGCACGCTAAAATTGTCATTTGTGGCGCAGATTTGTGGACCCCTCCTCCGCATTTAAGCTACCACAAGCTTATGCCTAACCCCTCCTATCTCACTCAACTATTTCGTTCATACTAAAAGGTTTAGCTACTATGTTGTCCTAGCAATTAGATTCTCTTTAAGGCTACTTTTCAGTAATGCTTTTAACAGAAATTGTGCAAGAATCGTGAATTTGATCAACATGTTGTTAAATTTACATTCTTTTTTACCAGTATGGCGTAGCTTTCCTGGTAATATTGTGACTCAATGTAATTCGGAATCTTTCTACAGCGGAAACTACCTCAACAAATTCATTCATTTTTAGAAATGCGTAGAGATTTGTATCGACCCGAAAGGGNAGTATGGGGTAGCTTGCCTGGTAATATTGTGACTCAATGTAATTCGGAATCTTTCTACAGCGGAAACTACCTCAACAAATTCATTCATTTTTAGAAATGCGTAGATATTTGTATCGACCCGAAAGGGTTGTTAAATTTATTTATGATGATGATGATGTTCAAATTGTTTTCTAGCCTAAGCATGAGCAATAGGATACTTTTGTGTTTTACATTATCTCTGTAGCTTTGTTTCCCTGTGTCTTCATAATGACATTGTGCTGCATTTTTAACGAAGCTGCGTCGGTGCAAATTCGCCTGCTAAGTGATGTTACACAGGGAAACAAAGACACCGAAACAAATTCATCCGCAGGGAAATAAAGACGCAAAGCGAAAAACACCAAAAAACCCTATTGTTCATGGCCTATGATAAACGTGCTTCTGCACAGACCACAGTATCTCTTTCGCGTGCCCTTACAGATGGATTTAAGAGTCATTTCTCGGTTTAGGTTATCTTAAGCCGATATCATGGAAGGATAATTTTTTAGGGCTAGAAGCGGTTATTTTTAGATGGCGTCAGACTGAGAGTCGACCTTTGGTTAAAACAATTCTGTAAGCTGGAAAAGATCCAGCAATAGTCACTAATGCATGGCTGGATAGGGAGAGATAGTATTTTAAATTTCGTTATTAAAAAACCTCAAATCTGTTGTAAAATAGATTGGGCCTACTCTGAAGTATCCTTCATCATTCCGTCTATGATTTGATTAGAGATTTGGCTTGCAGGCAAAGATTGCGCGTCGTCGTTATTGATTTGGGATAAGAACGAAAATGAATTGGTTTTAGGAGACTTAGGTCATTCCTTCAGATAAACTTTGTCAATTTTTGGGGTCAGCTTAGACTTATCATATCGTCGCAGTTATCTCTATTTATAGACCTGCCGGACGCTTTAACTACCGCTCATAATCAAACACCATTATTTGTGGAATAACTATTTCTACCGTGTTTCGGTATGGGCCTAGGCATAAAAATCCACTTTGAAAATTTCTCTAGAAATGAGTTACTTCTTGGCAAGAGCAACAATAAATACGTTCCTACGAAGTTTTGCCTGTCTCCAAATGTTTATCGTCAAAGATTTCCATTTTTAAAGCACGTTTCGATGTCAATTAATTGACATCGAAAGTTGTTTTTAAAATCGAATATCTTTGGCGATAACCATTTGGATTAATTTTGATATGGTTTGGGATTAAAGCTGCGTTGAATTTGTGTCTTTGACTCGTAAAATTGCATGATGATTTCGCAAAATATGGGTCAAAAACCTACAAAAGCTATCATTTATAGACTTGTCATTTGACTGTGTGAATAAACCCCTTTTTCGAAAAATCCACTTTCTTTTAAGGTCTCCTCTGAAAATTAAATAAGCCCATCGGTGGCGTAATAGAGCTTTACAGTACTTCATATCTGGATAAAATTCTATTTTATTTTCCAGGAGACATGTTTGCGCAGTTCAAAGAACAGAGACTAATGGCCAACCAGTTTATCGCTCGTATTGCACCCCACAGCTTCAAACATACTTGAGATCGTGTCACAGCAAAAGCATTGGAGCATATTGCACTGGATACAGGTAAATTATTACACATACGCAGATCATAGGCTTCAAATCTTTATAAAAGCTAGGGTAAATGGTTATTACATTTTCTTCGGATTGAATGGCTTGGAAAGAACTGCAGTAGGTACTTTACTATAATTCTACCGTGTGTTTTTTATATCTTGACTATTTTCATGATTACAGCGCTTCTCTTTTTAAAAATGAATTCAAGCAAAGTTTTGAAAAACTTCTGCCTCATTTCGTATAACCGTTGGTCCTTTTTCCGAAAAGGGACAAAGTGTTTTCAATACTCAAACCTGGGTTCCATTTTCCGAAATCATTTACGCTTTATCCTGATCGATCAAAGAGGTACTCTTTGCTCCATTTTATTTTGCTTCACGTCTTCTCTTGGAGGCATTTATAATCTTTGATGAGTTATCTAGAGGCGAATATCTCAAAGATTTGCATTCTGTCACATTTTTTCTTGCTACATTCCACCTCTCAACATACGGCCCCCTCTTTTTGGACCTATTTCATTCAGATTGATCAAGATGCTCTTGCTATTTGTCTTTCTTGTCGTCCCCTCGTCGCTTAGAAGAATTCATAATCTCTATTGAAGAGTTATCTGGAGGCAAATATCTCAAAAATCTGGATTCTAACACATTTTTTTCTTGCTACATTCCACCTCTGAACATAGGGTTCCACTTTTTGGACCTATTTCACTCAGATCGATCATAGAGATGGTCTTTGCTATTTGTATTTCTTTTCTTCCCTTCATCGCCTAGAAGAATTTATAATCTTTGATGAGTTATCTGCAGCCCGGTGTAGTAGGATTCGTCTCATACTAATTGCTACAACGTTATACTAATTTATGCTAGCACATTCCTTTGTTTATTTACGTTTAGTTTTATTTAATTGTTGATGATGTCAATTCATTTAGTCAGTTCTTACTCTCTGAACGAGTTGCACGTTGTCTCGATTTCTCTCTACTCAAGGTAAGAGGAAAGTCTTCGACCGAACCAAACCCTGTTATAGTACGTTCCCTTTACCCAAAACATACATAGTGCCCCAGGATCTGCAGGGAATATCTCAAAGACTTAGATTCTAATACATTATTATCTAAGCTACAATCCAATGCTCAACATATACGGTTCCCCTTTTCAGACATATTTCATTCAGATCGATCAAAGACATGCTCTTTGCTCTTTGGTCTCTTTTCTTTCGAACGTCGCTTAGAAGAATGCATAATCTCTGTTGAAGAGCAATCTGGAGGCGAAAATCTTAAAGATTTGGATTCTAATATATTGTTTAACATTATCTTAGCTACAATTCATCATACATGTTGTTAGTTGGCGCCACTTGCACTAAAGTCTGATGTGAGCTAAGCTGGTCTTAATTTTGATAACTTGGCTGTGTAGATTCACCTTGATAGACACTGTGAGGTCTATAAACAGTCGTGGTTCCTGATTCCAAATAAGCAGCTTTGGATAGTTAATAAACACTGTGATCTCGTCTCGTGATCTGACTAACCTGGCCTAACAGCCTTTCTTCTTTGAAATTCGCGTATCGATAGATCAAGCCTAGTTATTTATGAAGGCTGAGTTGCAATTTAGGTTGTAGGGTATAAGGATGCATGTTATTCAGATGATTATGAATCGCATTTAAAGTTTGCAAGAACTACAGTTCTTTGGTTGACCAACCAAGTTATCGACATTTCTTCCCTGAAAAAAACTTCAATTGCATGCTCCTGATGGTTTTAAAGAATATGCTTTAATTAATTCTTGTAAAAGAAACACATCTCAAATATAACGTACACCATTAGGCAGCTGTCCAAGCTGCCCCTTAAATTTGCAACTGAAGCACACAGAACATAGTTAGATTTTTCTTAACTCAAGACATTCTTAACTTCTTGTGAGATTGATTGAAGGGAAGTTCTTTATTTACTCTCGCCAACAAGATTGCTGATCTTCTGAAGATACTTTCCTACTTTCGAGATCACCTTAATTGCCGAATCTTTTTTCTTAGCTACAACTTTATGCACTCATTCACCTTTATGCTTTATGCATCTGACCAAACCAGCAGGCAATGTTTGCTAAACATTTGAGATTTGCTTCCCAAACAAAATGTTTGTCCGTTTGGCCACATCAAAAGACATTGCTTGACAAATATGGTATGCTTGTGACAAGCAGAAAATGTTTTTGAACTTTTTCAAAAACTTTTTCCCAACAAATTATGCTTGTTACGCAATGTTTGTGACATGGCCAAACGGACAAATATTGGTTGGCAAGCAAATCTGAGAGTCTGTAATCAACAATTGATCTCTGCATTAATGAATATTCTTTAGAATTTCAAACGCCAAGTCCTTGAATAGATTACAGGCTGATTGCCACGAAGACTGTTTCCCCTACTGGAATCTCAGTGAAAGGACAGTAAGTTGTCACTTAGATACACATAAGGACCCTGCTGGATGCATGATAGCAAATCCCAGGCAGTAGTCACAGGGTGACGGTCGCCATGAGTTTCTTCACTGAAAAAGGGATGTTACTTATCAGCTATAGTGGTTAGCTATAGTGGTTAACAGTAATTATTTTCAGAGGTGTATTCAGTCCTGTAAATTCAGTCTTGTAAATTATAGAATTGCCTTTTGTTTGTCGTTTTCTCTGATAATCTGGAAAGTGTGATTTTAGGCGTATCCTAAGACAACATTATCTTTCACCATACTTTGACAAGTTTTTTTAAAGACTTTTGAGTGGGAAGTTCTGTTAGAGTTGGCAACATTATCTTCCACCATACTGTGACAAGTTTTTTTAAAGACTTTTGAGTGGGAAGTTCTGTTAGAGTTGGCATCCAGGAAATTGTCCTCATCTATTGAGTGTTTTTACCAGACCTGGTTTTGCTTTAGGGTGTTGGTAAATTTTAAACTAGCTTAATTTTAATTTCAAGCCACCAATTATATCGTGGTAGACCTTCTTTGTGAGTATTAATCGGTCAGTTTTTTGGTGGTACGAGTTTCTTTGAGCCTTAAGTCAACCAACATGATTGCTTGCAACGTTAACGAAATTAGTCTGACGCCTCGCTAAATTGTTCTTTATTTTCTGGAATTTGTATCAGTTTATGTAATCAAGTATCGTTAAGGAGGAAGAGTCTATAATATGGAACCTTGTTAGTATTTCCTTTGTTTTCTTGCATTTGATTTAGAGCTTGTTACTGCGAGACTGGTTGGAAATCTCCAGCAGTGATTTGCTTCTAAACTGGTGATTAAATTTCTTGGCTCTTAGAATTGTTTCATAATC
>REGM01000067.1:854580-915902 GCA_004194415.1 Aurelia aurita
TCATCATCATCATCATCATCATCATCATCATCATCATCATCATCATCATCATCATCATCATCATCATCATTACCATCATCATAATTTATTTACACTAGGCAAGGTAAGAATAAAATAGCTACCGTTACGGCTAATTTTGGCCTACTCTTATCATTATTTGCAATTTCTTAAATAGAAATAAACATAGTTGCAGGATAAAAACATGTATGTCTTCTTGATTGGAGAATTTTTTTTTAGGAGTAATCAGATTGATGAACATCAGTAAAGGAAACAAGGTTGTGACATCTAACAGAAATAACAGAGGCTGTTGTATTCTTTGATTAGTTGGAAATCTACAGATCTGAGTAGCTTCTAAACTAATGAATTAATTTGTTGGTTCTTACAATTATTTCTTGATTGGAGAAAGCATTTTAGTGGTAATAAGCTTGATGAACGTCAGTTAAGTAAATAAAGTCGGAAAATCTAACGAATAGAAGGAACAGACAAGGCTGTTGTACTCTGTGATTTGTTCGAAATCTCCAGCTATCAAAACTTCTTGATTAATGAATTATTTTCATTGGCTCTTAGAATTGTTTCTTGATTTGGGAAATGCAGTTTAGAAGCAATAAGCTTGAAAAATGCAAATTAAGTGAATAAGTTTAGAATATCTAGTGAACAGAACGATCAAAGATTGCAGTTGTACCTTGTGACTAGTTGGAAATCTCCAGCTCTGAACAGCTTCTGAACCGATAAATGAATTTATTTATTGACTCCTTGAATGGGTCTTGATTGGAAAATGCATTTTAGTTGTAATTAGCCTGCTGAATGCTGGTTTAGTAAAAATGTTTGAAGAGCAGAGAAGGCTTAATATTCCTGATTTGTTTTATTCTACTCGATAAACACACACATTGCATTGTTTCATTAGCTGAGCTTTGTCCATGCACACCTGAAGAGATTCAAATACTCTTTCAAAGTGATTGCTCCAGCAAACATAAGAATTTCTATTCCATTTAACCTTGAAGAACGCAATTTGACCAGATCCTTTCATGTGGTTGTTTATACTAAGCAAGATGTTACTTAATGATACCAAACCTCCTGCAACTAATGATACCAAACCTCCTATTTCTGATGGGATTTAGGGTGGGGCAACCCGTTCTTCATCCAGCTTTCTGGCATCACAAATGATAAGTCATTCCAATAATTCACCTTGAATCAGCTAAAAATAATATTTATACGAGCAAATGTCAGATCATCGTAGATGAAAGTCTGTCATCAATGGAAGTTTTTACCTTCAAAGCTTTTGGTTTGAGTGTAGCTAATCCTTTGATTTAATGATTTCTTGGTTTTTGTGGTCTTCATGAATTTCAGTACTCTGGAAAATCTCCAGACAATCCTAAAGTGGTTAGAAGAAGTAGTTAGAAATATTTCTGGATCTGGTGGTGTTGATGGGTTTTGAAAACAGGCGTGAAGCTGACTCACTTTGGTGACTTGTAATCGAAGATAGTACGAGTTATGAAACGTGCCTCCTTTTTAGATTCTTTATTTGCCATCAAAATCGTGCTGACAAACCGAATCGCAGATAAAATTAAGCCTGTGTCAAAAGTCAAGACACTTAGCCTATGATTTGTCCTTGATCGCTATCATGAAGCACACCTGTAAAAAGTTAGGCATCAATTGAAAGATCCTGAAGAGTGGAATTTGAATTTTAGGAGGAATTCAGTTTTGAACTCAGTAAAAGCGGTTTGTCTCGTGGGAATTCTAGCAACTTTTATGCTTCAAATTTTAGAGACATCAGTTTTATGCCATCTTNCACTTTGGTGACTTATAATCGAAGATAGTACGAGTTATGAAACGTGCCTCCCTTTTAGATTCTTTATTTGCCATCAAAATCGTGCTGACAAACCGAATCGCAGATAAAATTAAGCCTGTGTCAAAAGTCAAGACACTTAGCCTATGATTTGTCCTTGATCGCTATCATGAAGCACACCTGTAAAAAGTTAGGCATCAATTGAAAGATCCTGAAGAGTGGAATTTGAATTTTAGGAGGAATTCAGTTTTGAACTCAGTAAAAGCGGTTTGTCCCGTGGGAATTCTAGCAACTTTTATGCTTCAAATTGTAGAGACATCAGTTTTATGCCATCTTAAAGCCTATCTCCTCGTGATTTCAAAACTCACTTTCCTCTTAAAATTCAAAATTCCGCTGATTACATTACCTATAAACTGCTTTACAATACTACTAGGACGATCCACGGGCAGCAAAAGAATATGAACATCTCGAAAGTTTGCAAGATGTAAATAGGGGAGCTTGCAAGTAAATGTCAATGTATCAATATGCACGTCGTGATGGTGGAATACCAAAGTGGATATTGCAAATTTACATCTCTCTTTAGTAAGTCACTAGACTCTATCAAACCTAGATACATTGTTTAGAAACGCCGGTACCTTGTTCGACAAGCACAATTATTATTATCAATTTATTTATCGTTGGATTACAACACATGATAGCTAATATGATATAGTCAGCTAATTAATTCCAACGTTAAAAATATATACACAAATATAACAAATGCAAATAACAGGTGAGAATATTTACAAATCATCAAGAGTACGGTATACAATATAAAAACAGATATCTAAAAACAATTACTATAAAAAGCCTAAGTTCGGAATAAAAATACGACATAGTTTGCATGGACAATTTTCTCCGTACCAATCTTTTATCTTTGATTTAAACTGATAAGGGAATTCCGAATTCCGTATTGTTGGTGGTAACATTTGCCACACTTGTTGCTATTGTCATGGTTGGCCCCGGTCCGGTCTGGCCTGTTTTCTCGCCCATTTCTCTAGAAAAGTCCAGTATCAAGTTTAGACAACTGGATTACTGTAAAAATGTAGCTTTTTAAAAATATTCTAGTCGTGAATATCTGGCAATGGTAGAAATGTGCTTGATTTGCATCTTTTGCTCGCTTCATGATGTAAATCAATGTCCTTTAGGCAGCAAGATTTTATCTTAATGATAAAATCTCTTGTCATAACCAGAATTATGTTAAGACAGTGGATCACTGTAAAAAATGTGTCCTGTAAGGATACTTCTTATCTTGCAAGTCTGGCAGCCATGGTTGTGTTTGATAAGCTTCTTTGGCATTCTTTATGTTATGTGGCATTATCCAGGACAGGAAATGTTTTGTCTTAAAGATAAAACTTCCTGTCATAAACGCAGTTTCTAATCGTGAAAATCTCACGACTATAGATGTGTTTGATTAGCTTCTTTAGCATTCTTTATGTTGTGGGGGCGATGTCCTTCAGGCAGCAACATTTTATCTTGTTGATAAGATCTCTTGTCATAACCAGAATTATGTTGAGACAGTGGGTTACTGTAAAACTTCGTCTTTTAAGGATTGTTCTTGTCTTGCATGTCTGGTAGCCATAGATGGGCTTCATTAGCCTCTTTAGCGTTCTTTCTGGCCCGAAGCCATACCCGTTTACGACCAGAAGTATGTTCAGACAATGGATTACTTCATAAGTGTAGCTTTTCTGGGTGGTTCTAATCATGAAAGTCTAGCAGTTGTAATTGTGTTTGATTTGCCTCTGGAGCTCTTTATATTCTTTGTGTTGTGAAGCGATGTTCTTCAGGCAGCAACTTTTTTATCATATCGGTAAAATCTCTTGTCATAACCAGAATTATGCTAAGACTGTGGATTACTTCATACGTTTGACTTTTAAGGATAGTTTTAATCGTGATAGTCTGGCAGTTGTAGATATATGCTTGATTAGCCTCTTTGGTTTGCTTCCTTATGTAAGGCTTGCCCTTTAGGCAGCAACGTTTTTATTTGAAGGCAGGAACATCACAAAGCGACGCGAGAGCAAAGACAACTCTTTGTTATATGAAGTAATGTTTTTCAACTTGATGATACAATCTATTGTTATCGCCAGTATTAAGTTCAGGCAGTGGATTATTTCATAAGTTTTTTCCTTAAGTATATCTTGAAGTTCTGGCAGCCATGAACATGTTTGATTCGTCTCTTTGGCCTTGGTCATGTTTTGGGGCATTGTCCGTTTGGCTGTAAACTTTTATCTTTATGATAAAATCTCTTGTCATGACCAGTTTTATGTTCAGACAGTGGATTACTTCATAAGTGTGGCTGTTATGGGAATTCAAGCAAGATAGCTTCTTTGCATTCTTTTTGTGTCAACAAGGATGTCCTTGTAGCAATGTTTCTTCAATTTTTTATGACAAAACCATTTTTGGAAAATTGGTCAGTTATCAGAACTCTTGGGTGTTTAAAGGCTGATTTTATCTTTGTCAAACAACCAAGCAAAGATTTCTTTGGTTAATTCCTGTCTTTGGTTTAAAGAGTTGACCCTTTAGCAGCAAGGTTTATCTTGATGATAGCCTTTCTGTCAAAACCACTTGCGTACTCTTATAATTGGGTAACTGTTCTAGAATTTGGCTCTTTATGGCCTGGCAAAACTAGCCAACAAAGAACAAAAAGGTTTTTGTACATTATTAATGCAAGCTGTCCAGTTTCGCCACACATTTAAGCCATGGGAAACTGACGAGCATTTTTTAGCTGAACACGCTTTTTGCTTGGCTGTACAAAGGTGGCGAAACTCGCCAACAGTTCATATCTGCACAAGAGACTTGGAAATGGTCAAATTGGCGCTCAAATTTCTAAATTGCGCGTCTGGAGACCTGAGACCCACCCAGTAATCGAGCTTTTCCCGTCGGGTGAAACTGAAAAACATGGCAAGCAAGCTTCGTCCCAGCAAACCTTGCTTGTCCAACAGCAAAATGTTTGTGATCTGGATGAAAAACATCTTTACTTGCTCGACAAGCATGACTGTTTGAAATTTAGTGTTGTGAAACTGACCATTAGTATCTCACCAGCAGAACAGTCTTTTGTTTGGCAAACAGTGTTTTCCAGTTTCGCCATGGCTTTAGTAGAGTAATGCTACTGTTACAGAAGAAGCCAACTAAAATATCCACTTATTTGTGTTATCGACTGATAATTGCAAGGCATATGAGATTCACCTAAATGATATAGCTTTGGTATATCATAACCACATTAATTTTTCATGCATTTTGTTGCTTTGTCAAATATAGCTCACATTGTGCCTTTTGAAATAGTAACCTTGCAATCTTTTAGTCCATATCCCGCCACTCTTTTTTTTTTTTCTATATTGCTACCCTAGCATCCGAAGGTAGTTTTAGGACACTGAGAAGCTAAGCTTATCGAGCAATGTCCTGGTCCTTCCTATCGATGTGACCACACCTCGCGATTCCTTTAGCCTGGAATTACAGAGGGTTGGCGACTCTCCTCACTCTACGTAGCAGGTTCGGCAGGGCGGGGACTCGAACCACCAACCCTCAGGTCGGTAGTCAAGCGCGCTACCTATGTCTTTTAGCCCGTCTTGTTACCAGTTATATTGCAACATTAGTGCTGAAGTTTGAGACCAGTAAGCATGTATTTCTTTTCTTATCTCACAGTTTAGAAATGGTTTGACTAAGAATATGGTTTGACTGGTGAGGAGAATGTTTATGTGACTAGTCAACCATTTTTAAAAGCATCCGTTTCCGAATTCTACCTTTTACTTACGTAGCCTAACGAATCTACGCCAAACGTTTGTGGCTGGTCGTGTTTTATCAGCCCATGGTTGTTATTCACAAGCCTCACGATTTTGCAACGACATTTCATCATAGTGATAACGTCTTCTTTCTAAAACAGACTACCATTCATTCAGTATAATATTTTTCATTTTTCCTTCCGCTGTTTCTGTAAATCAACTTTCCTGTACCATTTGGCCCTCTTAACCATTTAGCTTATGCATATTTATATGAGATAAGCCTGCCTATAAGCAGCTCTTGCTCACCCAGGCTGGATGCTTATCAGTTCGCCTTCGTATGATATGATTTTATCATGCCTTTCGCAGATAAACTTGCACACAACTAACAAGTACCGCCGACCGTTCCAGGTGGTCTCGCAGATATCTTTCATTTCGATGAATTATGCTTTTATGAAATCCTTGCCTAGGTTTCCAGTGATATCTCATTCAGCCGGGATGTGCAGAGTGGGTCAGAAATTGCAATAGACGATTACGGAAAAGATGGCGTCGGGGGGCATTTGACCAAGATGCATTGCGTTCTATAATGGAATCAACAGTGATTCTATAGAGATTCGATCATCAAACGCAATGCATCTTGGTCAAATGCCCCCCGACGCCATCTTTTCCGTAATCGTCTATTGATTTCCAGTTTCTGATTGCGTTCTCCAGATATTCCCAATTTTTATTTTTTTTTTATTTACTTTTTCAAAGGCCAATAACAACGTAAGCTCAACTGCAGTCTTCAGTATCGATTGCAAATTTCGTCTTTAATCTTTGGCAAATGATACGACAGTTGTCTCAAAGTTTTGATATAATTCTTTTTGCATCTACCGGTTGAATAAAAAACGTTAAAACGTTTGCAAGACTGTAGTTTGCTAGCTACTCATCAGATTCCTTAAAAGTGATTATCATTATGTGGGTAACATGTCAACTTAGATAAAAAAATTTATTTATTAAAATCGGTCATATATTTCTCAATTCACAAATGATGTTATAAAAGTGTTTATCTCAAAATCGTTCAAAATAGGCCTAAACTTCTGGATCAAATTTTCCAACCGTTTAAGCTCCACAGCGATGCAAACGAAACTTAATGAGGCTATCTTATTGCGTACGCAATGAGTCGTGTAGATACAGAGCCAGCCCTACTATTCTTTTCACTTGGGCATTTTTTTCAGCCATTTTTCAGTTACTTTTCAGTTGTTGTTAGCGCATTTTATCAAGGATTTTAGGTCTGTTAGGAAGGATTCTGATATTGAACAATTTTGCAAAATCACTCATAACTAGGAAACGATGGAACCGATTTAAACCAAGTAAATTTTATTATCTAAATTGACATGTTAGCTACACAATGATAACCAGTTTTTAGAAATCTGATGGATAGGTTGCGAACTACAGGCTTTGAAACCTTTCAACTTTTTTTGACTCGCCCGGTCTTCATACCCCTGTCTCCATAGATTCACCCAATCGACCTTTTTACTTGCCAGAAAAGAGGCTTGGATCGAGCGTCCAAATCTGGTAAATTTTGTGAAGGAAAACAAAAGCACGACCCCCGTTCTCAGTATACACACTGGTAACTGTTGCATGAAGTTGCTTCGGATCTCGGAACATTATTTAAAGAGTTAATCAACGATAACTTTGCTCAAATTGAGTTACGAATGTTTCAGTTATACACACGCAAGTTTTATTTGCCTTCTGTCCTTGTTTCTCGCTGTTTTTCTTCGTGTGTAGCTGATTTTGCTGTGTAACAGTTGCAGCACAAAAGTGCAGCATGCAAGGGTTTCATTTTGCGAGTTCGCGATTCGAAGTTTGCTGTTTTCAACCACCGTTATTCATATGAAAAGAAACGTTATTTTGATATTATGATTGATGAAATAACAAAACATAGAAGAGGAAACACATACACCTGAAACACCTATGGAAAGAATTTGGGCAGAACATATCAGGCGAAGGCCTCATCTCAACGATAGAAGAGATTTGCTGAAACTGTTGCACAGCAAAATCAGCTAACGATGAATGAAAATAACGAGAAACAAGGCCAAAAGGTGAACAAAACTTGCCTGTGTATAAGCTGAACCATTCCTAACTCACTTCGAGTAAAGTTATCGATGATTAACTCTCTGAAAAGTGTTCGGAGATCCGAAGCAACTTCATGCCACAGCTAGCAGTGTATATACTGAGAACGGGGGTCGTGCTTTCATTTTCTTTCACAAAATTTACCAGATTTGGACGCTCGATCCAAACCTCTTTTCTGGCAAGTAAAAAGGTTTATTCTTGGCTAGACCACCTGTTGCATGAGCAAATTCTAATTTCCTGATGTAGGCGATATCTCAATGAACCAGCCCAGCTTAAATTGAAACACCCTTCGGGCAACAAAGTTCCTTAATTTCCTGCAATAACCACGATTTTTCATTCATAAAATGGCTTACTTTAAATCACTTCAACTTCTTCAGGCTATTTAATTTTTATGAGTTTAACCAACTTCAGCATAAGTAGTTGGTGGTTTAAGATATCTATGAATAAAATCAATGTTTTTGGAACCTAACCATCATTTAGGCAGCCAATTTGTATCCTAAATATAAAAATCTCCCTTCGTAAATACATTTGCATTCTTAAGAAGGATTCTGTTTCAAAAGTTTATCGGTTTGCTAGACTTATTACATGATTCCTTGTTTTCGCTCCATTCCCCCCTAACCATACCCCACTGTTTTTCGAACCTAACCATCATTTAGGCAGCCAATTTGTATCCTAAATATAAAAATCTCCCTTCGTAAATACATTTGCATTCTTAAGAAGGATTCTGTTTCAAAAGTTTATCGGTTTGCTAGACTTATTACATGATTCCTTGTTTTCGCTCCATTCCCCCCTAACCATACCCCACATACAATACCCATTCCGCTTCAAACAAGATCAAATGATTATGAGTCCAAGTTTTAGCGGAATATGACTGTAACAATAAATAACAATTCAATTAAATGGAGCAAAACTTTGACTCATATCATCAGTCTATCGGTTTGCTAGATCTATCTGGCTGCTAAAGTGTAGAACGGCGAGGACAATTCCCCTTCCCTATGTTTACAACGGAACGGTACGTTATTATTCTCTTGGGATCTATTTTGGAATACTTTCGCGTTAACATGGGACCAAAACGATGTTATATCGTACTGTCGTGCTCAAGGGCTGTATCACTCTTTTAAGAAAGCGTACGAGTTTTTGATTTCAAAAGTATTTTGGGGGATTTTTATTGAAAACGAAAGGATTTTGCCAATGGCGTGTGAGGTTTTATGGAGTGATATGCCCCTCGATCTCACTTTTCTTGCCACTTTCTTATGCGTTCCAATTTTATGTGCGCTTTGAAGGGTTCCCGTGTGAACGAAAACCTTCTTTGTACCACTTTTTGGAATGGTGCTGATGGCTATTGTTTCGTTTTTAACTGGGCCTGAAGTGATCACCATTTCTTACCTATCCGTTCTCTCTTATTCTCTGGTAAGTGAACATTTCTCTGGTCTCATTACGCAAAAATCGCGCTTTTAGCTTGACTTGATTACACTTTTTATCAGTCATAATATGTGTAAATGAGACACTTTTGCCAAAATATTTTCATTGGGTGGTAAATGTCTCACACTATTTCCAGGATTATGAAAACGAGCTTCAAGGATTTTCAAGATATTGTTCAGAGTTTTAGCAACTTAGACATGTTTCGTATCCAAAATAGTCTATATTTCACCTGCGAGTTGTAGATCTTCTCGGATCATAGAGCAAAGGTTGCTTGGTCTCACCAGATCGTTTCCCAAAATGTCACTGTCTAAATCCCTAATTCTTTTGGGTTCACTCTCTGTTAATTTGTTTCCCTGACTATATCTAATGGGACAAATTTGTTATAACTTTAAATTAACCGATACGGTTGCTTCATAGTGTCCTTGGCAACTCTTAGCATTGTTCGTTTGTATTTAATCCTATCATTGCATCTTTTGACACTTATCGTATATTTTTAACTATGTAAACGTTGCTGAATATAAATGAATTTGAATGTTGTCAGCTGTGCCATCTGTTTGATATAATTTGTTGCATTAGCCGAAATGCCAGAATGTCCCAAAACATGTCCCTACCTTTGATTGTCTCTTATGGCGTGTAAAATAGATACATGTATTGGAAATGATTATTTTCATATTTCAAATATCTTAATTTAAAATTTTCTCCTTGATATTTACTTTAGTTTGACAGGAGCTAAACAAATTGAAGATAAATAAAGTTTGTTTGATAAAAACAGAACAGTGCAGAATTTAACAAGAAGTGGTCGCAAAATGTACCTGTTCAGATCTATCTGACGAGATAGATCAATTTGCATTTTAAAGCTCTGTTCATAAGAAAAACACTGTTGCTTTTTGAATTCATCGAAGATTTGGACAATCTATGTTTACTTACTCGCAATATTTTCGCCCAATGTTTCTTTCGGTCATTAAAAAATATGATATTTTTGAGTTTAGAACTTAGCGAGCACTTAGTCGATGGTGAAGAACAATGTCTCAGCTTCAAAGTTCCAGCAATGTGACTTACGTTGCAGCTCCTCACATTTTCACATTTCCAAAATATTTGGTCAAATGCTGACAATAGACCATTTTTGCAAGAGATCGGTTTGGTCTGGTAAATGAAAGACAAAAATCTGGCAATATGCTGCCAGAGAGCTTTGCGGATGATGAATGTCCCTTTATAGGACTGTTGGTTTTAAATTAATGATGAAAATTGAGAAATAATTTGCGTAAAGGCCAGTCAGTGGAATTTTCCGAGCGGGCGGAAATTCTTTTGTTTACGACAGAAAATGTCGCTTAGCAATTGAATAGAAATTTATGGTTGAATGACTTTTGATTGTGTAAAATTCCGCCCGGTCGGAAATTCCACTGACTGGAAATCAGCAGGCGAATATTATCCCTGGAGCAAATTTGAAGCGAGCTGGGCTAACCGATATAGAATCAAATCGTATGAAAGTGCTACCAGGATTTAGCAACAGCAAACATGGGCCCTTTCTTCTGGGACACCCTGTTAATATCACAACATTAGAAGCTAATAATATATCCTTGAAATAGTGGTTTCCAAAATGTAGTTGGTAATAAATCAACCAGTTTCACGGTTTTGTCAGATTTAGATGATTATGTGAAATTAATGCTTGAAATTAGCCTCTAAGACGGGGATAAAATGGTTTTACTGAATTGTGATCAACCGCATAGACCTTTTTATGTAAGCTGGCAAAATTAGAGGTAGATGGCTTTAGGCGAAATTGATGTTGAAAGCCATGGTGTGCTGAGATTTCACCGAGTAAAAATGTTTGAGCGCTTCTTCTGAAATAGTAAAGGGCGATATAGTTCTGAAATATTTACTCCCTAACTCTTAGAGAGCTGACTTTCAGGTAACTATCTTAGTTATACTTAGTTGTACTATACGTTAATAAGAACTACCGTAAATCCTCGAATAAGCCACCACCTCAGACCGTGTTTTAACAAATAACCGGTTCCTTGGAATAAGCTCCCGTGGGGTTGAATTCCACACAAAATTGAATTTTAAATAAATGTGTACATTTTTGTCTCATTTCCTGTGAATTCTAGTTCAAAATTCAATTGTTTTTCAGTTTTATCCATACCTTTATCAGCTAGAATGGCAATATGTCATCACTCGTCTACCCTGCTAATTAATATATCCCCTCTGTTGAATAAGCCCACATCTTGAATAAGCCCCCATCCGAAAATTCATTTGTACAAATAGGCCCCCTTAAGGATTTTATTACGGTAGCTGTGAAATTTGGTCGGAATACCTAGTTTGGTTTTGGAGGGAAATAACATGGAAAATTTATCGAGCAATAGTCCAAGAAGCTGACTGTTCAAATCAGAGACTTTTCTGTGTTTTAAAAACTCTCGCTGTTATAAAGATTTTTTATTTCGAAAAGCACAAAACCTTTGAAGGCCCAGCAAACATCTTTAAAAATGTTTTATGATGCGTGTGTGATTTGTAGCCTCACTGCATAAGGCCCTCAACTTACGCTCATCTCATTGAATTGAATTGCTGTTGTTGTTGTCGCTGCAGTGAGGGCCTTATTTCCCTAGAGCTGTAAAAGTGGTCAAAAATTTCAATCGGCTTATGATTTCTCCCGTCCCAATCAGAATGCAGGATTTGAGTAACCGCACTCTCATTGGCTAGTCCTTCTTTGAATTTGACTTCCCGCCAAAAGCCAACAAAGACCGTCGAGTGCCGCGTTCGATTGATCTGCTGAAACGGCTGAAGCAAACAAAAATCTCGAAAGATGCGAGCGTCTTTACAAGATCTTTTGCATCTCCAAACGAACAGAAAATGGCTTAGAGGAAGAAAGTTTTTGCAATCATGGCTAGAAGAAACATTCATCTAAGTACTGGTAGCTCATTTTATGGTGCAGCAGTTCAGGAAAACTGCTNTTCGAAAAGCACAAAACCTTTGAAGGCCCAGCAAACATCTTTAAAAATGTTTTATGATGCGTGTGTGATTTGTAGCCTCACTGCATAAGGCCCTCAACTTACGCTCATCTCATTGAATTGAATTGCTGTTGTTGTTGTCGCTGCAGTGAGGGCCTTATTTCCCTAGAGCTGTAAAAGTGGTCAAAAATTTCAATCGGCTTATGATTTCTCCCGTCCCAATCAGAATGCAGGATTTGAGTAACCGCACTCTCAGTGGCTAGTCCTTCTTTGAATTTGACTTCCCGCCAAAAGCCAACAAAGACCGTCGAATGCTGCGTTCGATTGATCTGCTGAAACGGCTGAAGCAAACAAAAATCTCGAAAGTTGCGAGCGTATTTACGAGATCTTTTCCATCCCCAAACGAACAGAAAATGGCTCAGAGGAAGAAAGTTCTTGCAATCATGGCTAGAAGAAACGTTCATCTAAGTACTGATAGCTCATTTTATGGTGCAGCAGTTCAGGAAAACTGCTTTTTGTGGCGTTTTAGGCTCGGTGGTTTTGAGAAAAAAATAGCAGATGATTTGGGCCATGGTGAATCAGTAAGAGGCTAAATCCGTTTCTGGAAGCGTAGGGAAATGAGTCGTAGTTGTAGCGTTATCAGTTCAGCCAAAGAGCGAAACTACGACATGTACTGAGTCTATGTGATTTGATGGAACTTAAAAAAATGTGTGTGACTAAATCGATATCAGCTTGTGTCAGACATCATTGGAATTTTTTTTGAAGTGATAGTAAAAAAATGTATGATCTATTGTAAAATGACCCTTTCTTCGCCAAGGGTGGGGTTTTGGTTATAGCAAATTCTGGCTATTATTATTGAAATTTTTTTTTATCGTTACATGAAGTCTGTCTCAAATTAGATGTCACGTGAGATTTGCGATAACGCAAAATTCCAACGGGCATTTTCACGTGACATCTAATTTGAGACGGGCTATTATAGTAGTTAGTGTTCCACCCTAGCCTCTAGGGCATTTATTTAACATAAACATCGTGGAACAAAATTAATTACGCTATTGGGAAATTTCAGTGTAAGGCTGAGCCACAAACCAGAAAATGTCGTTCGTTTCCGACGCTTTTCCTTGATGGTAACAACGTCTCCTTTAGACTGGCTACACTATCTCTGTATTGTATGCTCCTTGGAACTGATATGTCGCTAATACAGCTGGCCATCAGCAACAACAACAACAGCGAAATTGAGGGACTAGTGTAGCTAGTCTACGTCTCGTTTACACCAGCTTGATTTTTATTACAGCTTTGCTTACACAAGGGAAATATTTATGAAATTTCGTTAAACAAATTAATGGCCAGTAAAGATATGAAAGTGAATCAGCTTCCAGTAATTGCCTTGCGAAACCGCGAAGTAATTCTTCTTTATTCGCACTAAGGCGATTTTTTAATTCGAAAGAGTAAGCCGCTTTCTTAACTCTTTTCACGGAGATTTTACCAAACCATTGCGTTGAAAGTCGATACCACAGTTTGTTTTTTAGTGATTAATATGTCTCCTCGGTCGCCCAGAAATCCCCCATTATGCCATTTCAGAAAGTACCGTGAAGGGCGATTCTAAACGGCACTTAGTTTTTGGTTAGCCCTATCTCTGCCAAAATAATTAGTTTTTCGGCTCTGATCGTGCCGACACGCCCACGGAGAACATTGATATTGTTGGGTGCAATAACCGGGAATGAATTTGGAACACCATTGTCTTTATGAAAGATAACAAGAGCTAAGGGCCTCCAAAAAGGTCTGAAGGTTGATAGCACAAATTGGGCCTAAACATTCCAAAATGTCCAATGCATACCGGTCGGCAAAATAACTTTCACAAGCAAAGAAGAGCGCGCTAAGCATGCTAGCGTCAAGCTTCATTGGAAAATTGTCCTCTTAATAGTTTAGTTGGAAGGCATTTCTACATTTGGGATGTTACCGGTTCAGATTCTCATTCAGACTTAAACAATCTCCAGCCACGTTTTGTAAGATTTTTTATTCAGGCAGTAGATGTATTGTGCATGCATACAGTAAAATCACGCAAATCAAAAACCACTTTATAAGAAACTGCAGGCTGACATTTTGGTTAAATGAAAGATTTCAAAATGAATTTGTTGTTATTTACATTTGATCTTTGCCAAGAGATTCAAATTGCAAAATTCTGATTGCAAGAAGCTTTTTCAGCCGGAAGAATCATACCCCATTTCCTTGTGAAAATGAAATGACAAACTAGATAAGCTAAGAATCTCAACAGGCTGATTTCTAAAAACCAGTTTCTTATTTGCTGGCTCTTACTGTAGGCCTAAGACATTTGTTGCACCATTATTTGCAATGCTGTACGACCAGCAACTAGGTTTTGTCGAATCGAATTCTGCTCCTTGACTTGAACAAATCCACCTCATAGTCTTCTTTGATGATCTATACCAGATCTATACCTAAGAGACTAAGAGATTTACGCTATATTCTTTGCACTCCCTTGCAGTCATTATGTAAATCACTTTTATTAATCTTTGCATAACCTTCTATCTACAGGACCATATATAGAACAGTATACAAGACGGTTTACCGACGGGCACGCAGTTCAAAAATGCATTTCATGTGTTGTCCAGGATGGACCAAAGAAAAGTCTTCGTTTGGATGTTTAAAGCGTAAGTTAATTCACGTTTTTTTTCATTGCATGAGCATAAAAGTGCTTTGATGTACTTGAGCGAAACTATGCTGACACAGTCCTAACATTGCATGTAACGCCAAACCTCCAAGCAAACGTTAAGAACTAACATCTGTCTCCAATTAGTTGTCACGTGAAAATATCCGCGCATAAAAACAACTGAAGTGTTTTGCATGAGTGATTTTGCGTTATCGCAAATCTCACATGACATCTAATTTTGAGACAGAGTTTATATTCTTAATTTTGAGTTGGGGGAAACAGACGACCCACTTTGTACAAGGGTGTGCCGAGTTTTGGATGACTCATCCACCCTTATTATTACGTTAGGCCCCTTTTTCAATAATAGAATTTCAAGGAATCATAGTTTTCTGTAGTTTCATAGTTTTCTATCTTTATCTATTAGGGTTTTTTTATCAAAGCTGCACCCTGTTATGGAGGATCTTCTTTTATATCTTTTGATTGATGTTGGTTTGAAATTGTTTGATGAGCAAAACTAACTCTGTTTGCTCATCTGGTTTCAAGACTAAGATAAAACAAATAGCTGATAACTTTAAATTGACAGAACAAAGTAGCCACATCGTTTTATTTGTTAATATTGCAACTTGTAGCATCATTAGTGGTAATATGCCGCCTGCAACTTGCGATATCGCTTACCTGAAAAACATTAAGGCACGAGGTCAGGCGCCTTCTGCTGATAGGTAATTCAATCTTGGCCGATGCATTTGAATACTTGGTTTTTTAAGTGCTGTTTTATACCTCATTTACATGCATTATTAATTTTGAAATTTATGTTGAGAATTCGAGGCATCTTGATCTGCTAGCAATCAGTTGTTCATAAAACGCATTCTGCGAAATTCCTACCTAAGGAAAGCTACCTTATTGTCAGAAATTGTCAGAAATTGTTGCAGGCGGAAAAAGTCGCAAGAATTAAAAGTCGTGAGTGTTTTTTTCCAAAATTTGCCACTTTTAATTCCTGCAACAGTTAAATTTTACCCGATTCGCAACTTTAATTCAAGCGACTTTTTCTCGAAAATTTATTTTTGATCCGCACCTTTCTTGTACTGTTTCTTTTGCTACAGTTTTTTTATAAGAACATTTTTCATACACATTATAAGCTTTTGAGATTCAAAGCAAGCAGTTCAACAGTCTGAAATTTCCCAAATTCGCAGCATTTTATTCCCGTAATTTTAAATATTTAAAAATTTGAATATTTAATTCCCTCAACTTTATAAATTTACCTTTTCGCAACATTTAATTCCTGCGACTATAAGTGCCATTTTTCCGAGGAAAAATTTCATGATCGCAACTTTTTCTTCTCGCAACAAGTTCTGACAATAAGGTAGCATTATTAGGAAAGGATGACTCATCATCAAAGGTGCACTGGCTCTGAGACCTTATTTGATGGTTTGATTACGATCTAGATTTGTGGCCTATATAAATGCAAAACATATATTTTTTGTCAGCATCAAGGATAACGTCACGTAAATTTAATGTAGCTTTTTTCGTGCGTCTGTACTCAAGCTAAGCATCGATAGGGCTGCTTCCACAAGCACCATATACCCTCCACACACCCTCCCCCCTTAGGATTGTTAGCAGGATGACATCTCTCGGAATAATTTTGCTGTACTCCTAGCGGTGAGATTTTCATCCTACCAATGGGATAGCACGTGCTAAAGGGTGTACAAGTCATTGCTGTAAAGCAGAAATATTAGGGAAATTTGATCGCGAAGAGAAAATATCAATGTAGCTAAGAGATTTTTTGTTGTTGGTCTATAAAGTGTATTACATTTGTTACATATCACAATATTTACATTTATTACATATTACAATATATTAGATTTGCAATTTGGTTTATAAAATATATTACATTACATTTTTCTATGTCGTTTGTGTAAAGTCTATGTAGTTAAAAATTTGAGGCGCTGTCAAATAAAATACGAAATTTATCTAGTCAACAAGGGCCCCCTTTACCGAAGACTAGCAGACTGTTTTTCTTACTGCCCAATGGCACAATTTTAATGATAGGTGTATTTCTTTTCACAGCTGTATGCAAAGAGAGCTGTAAGAATGGTGGAACCTGTAATATGCCAAACCGCTGCAAATGTACTGCTGGCTTTGTAGGACAGACATGTGAAGATGGTAAGTTTTCTCTTTTCGCTTCAATATCTTTTAGTACATGCTAAATTCAAATCGAGGTTTGCTTATGGTAGATAATTTTTAATTTCACAGCCTGTCCAGTGTCATTCCGTTTCCACAGAGCCAAATGTCCCACCTTTCTCTTGACATAAAGATGTTTTTTTCTCCTCTTTTTGAATACAATGTGGGTGCATTTTAGGGGTACCATAAGTCAACTTTTGCTTCTACAAAACCCAGTGTCTATAAAGTCTTCCTGACTCTGTTGCCGATACTAGAAAAATGTCTGGTCGTTGCTACCATTGCGTGCCGTTTCATTGTTGACTTTAATTATGCAACTTTCTTTCAACAGATAAAAATGAGTGCAAAGTGGAAAATGGAGGCTGCTCTCAAGATTGTATCAATACGCGTGGTTCATATAAATGTGAATGCAGTGATGGTTATAAACTGGCCGGGGATGGCAAAAATTGTCTACGTACGTTAGACTTACCTTCTGTAGTCGCATTAAGAGAAGAATAGGATAATTGCAGTGCTAATGCCATGCAAAATTATTGGGGGGGGGGAATGTATAGATTTACGTATTATATGGGGCTTTGGGCTTGTTTGCATTCGATAGGAGTTTTCTATCGGGCGTTCCAATAGAGAATACTAAAAAATATCGTGTGAATGCTGTTTACGCTCTTTTTTGTACTAAAGCTGGATGATTTTACCGCCGTTTTGATCTTGTCTATAAAGCAAGTTTTTTCAACATGTCTTTTCCTTCCAATAATTGTGTAAACAGTGGCATTTATTCTAAGAAAATTATTTTCATTTGCACATAAGCACCTTTCATTATACCGAAACCGGTCTTTTCATTATACCGAAACCGGTCTTTTGGCAATTTGCTGAAGACACACATAAAAAATGTTGGATTAGATTGTTAGCCCATTGGACACACATATGACCACGAGAGACATTGCACTTTCCAACTCCTGAACATTATCAGACATTCCATTCAGGACGCTTGATCAGAGACAGTACGCCTTCCCTATCAGATAAAGTACACCGTATCCTTCCTCTCTGTCTTTTAGTATACCGCCAATACCTAATAGGAAAGCTTTGGGATGTTTGAAGGTCTTTTTCAAACACCAGACTAATGGTGGTTTCCCAGCTTAACAGGATAAGCCAAGCAAGCATCAATTGGTGGCCTGTCAGATCTTCCCAATTATCCTTCAATTACTTAGGAGTATCATTTCCAAGCAGTGTTTTGGGTCATGATCCCATTAAAGCTATTATTAATCTTTCCTGACCCTGAAACTACTTTGGTATGGTGAACCAGGAATTTCAACCATTCTCTGTTAAGTACCAATTTGAGGACCTCATGATGTACTTTCTGACTTACGGGCTGAAGCCTCCGTCTGAAGAATGTACTAGGAACTCATTAATAGCCAAGAGTGTCCCATATACATCTCCAGCTGCATTTCTATTTGGGAGTCAAAATGCTTCCTTCTAAAAGCGTGAAATTTGTGGTTTTTCCTCAATCCCAAGATAATTCTCGATAAATTTTTTCCTTAAATTTACTAAATATCTCATAATGTTAAAATCTATTTTTCCCAATTTTTTTCCTAATAAAAGTCTTTTCTTCCAAAAATTTTAAATAAACATTTACCATTCTCTTTAAGAATTATTTGCCTTTTTGATAGCCTACTGTAGATAGACTGCTTGAGTCCAGTGGCGGACACTACGGGGGGCGAGGGCGAGGGGGTGCGGTCGCCCTCCCCCAAAATTGGATAAAACAATGATCTTTTGTTTGAAAACAATATGAGCAAACAATGCATTTTATCCGAAACAATAGCTTCGCCCCCCCCCTCAATATTTGCCTCAGTGTCCGCCACTGTGCTCGACCTGTTATCAAAATTATTTCATTTTCTTACAATCAACAGAATGATTTGATGTGATTTGTCAACGAAAAATGTTTTAAATTTTGCTGAGTAATTTATTTTCCATTGCCCGTCAAATAGGCGGAGAGCTTTTTGGCACACCCGGTATAATTCAAATCAGGGTAGATTCCACAGTGTTTTGGAACATACACAGAACCATAGATAGGCCCTAGAAAACAAGGAACTTTTCCACGTCTGAAATCGGAATGAAAGCTGGATTCTAAGACTACGTTCACACGATACCGGTACAATTTGAAAACGGCAAAAATGTGACGGTACCAAAATTTTAGCTAGCGTTCACATGATACCGGTACAATTTGAAAACGATAGAAAATTCGACGGTACCTATCTCTTTGCGATCTCTGGGACAGTAAGACTGGACTTTGATGACAAAGAAATTTATCTAGACCCTAAGAATCAATCAGCCTCTTTTTGAAAGCGTCGAAAAATGTTCCGTTTTCATCATTTTCGAGTGTTCACGAAACGCCATTTTGGAATTGTGCTGGTCGGAGTTCCGTTTTCAAAACCTGCCATTTTCAAATTGTGCCGGCAAAGCATGTGCCGTGTTCGTATGAGCGGGAGACCTATCCGTAACAACTTTATGCTGTTTTCAATTTATGCCGGTATCGTGTGAACGTAGTCTAACTATGATATCATGAGCTCAAGGGTGCTCGACGCTCTTGTTGCAATCATTTTTTGCAATGGTTACTATTCTCTCAGAGGGATGTTCAGATATTTTGCTTAGCCTTTCTTTCTAGATTGACTGAGTTGCTTCTATTTACAGTTTCTTACACTTTTTATTCTTTTTTTAGCTTGTTTGGAATGCAGCAATTCTTGGAAATATCTGTCATTGAAGATTGAGGCGATGGAAAAGGTAAAAATATACACTGGATATCCCATAGGAAAATCCAAAAGTCCTAATCTGTTTCTGATCTTGATTTTGCTTTTCAGGGATTTGTGTCAGCGACCATATTGGTTCTGCCGACTTTGCATATGATAAAGCTGTCATTTCATGTAAGAATCGAAAATTGTGGTGAAATCGCAGCTAAAGTGGATAGAATGTTTTCACAAAATGCTATAGCTCAAACTAGAGGTTTTTCAAGCTATTATTCTTCTCCCTGAGGGAATTATCTTCTTTGGAATTAGTTTGGTGCTTAACACAATAAATAATTTAGGTAATTTCCAGATCCCGTAAAAAAATCAAACAAAAAATCAGTTTTTTTTTTAGATAGTGCATAAAAATGTACGATGTGTATTAGATAGGAGATTTTGCTGTTATTCGATACTTCCTAACTCGTTGAATTAAGCATAAACTTTTGACAGCATTTCCATAAAGACCTCTACCGGGAAATCAAAGATATTTGATAATAAGAGATATGTGTTCATTTAGTTCTTTTTATATGGTGATATTAGGTTGTTGAAAATAGCAAGAAGTATGCTAACCATGATTAGGATTCCTGACGAACTAAAGTATAGAGCCTAAAATATTTGATCTTTCAAAGGCGTTTATTGGTAAAAAACTTTAAAAGTGGAATAAAGAATATAATTTGCTTACAATGGTCATCTGAAACTGGTAATAACAAATTGTAAGATAAGTTTTGAAAATGGAAAACTAAGAGAATATTTATTGTGCACTATTTTTGAATCAGCTAATCAGAAAGCCAAATAATATTTTGAAACGGTAGATTACAAAGTGCAGAATCTTGTTAAATCTACTGAAAAATAAAGTTAGAATTAACTGTGTGTTCGTTTCCAAATATAGTAATGATTGGAAATTAACGAACTTAACTTTAGCTTGGTTTTGATATTGTAGAAGATTAAAATCTGCTNTTTTGGAAGATACCTTTGCTGGAAATAAGAGTTTTCAAGTTATAACTTTTTCCCCCGCGGATTTAAACATCTAAACGACGCTCAGACAAATTGAAACCCATGACTATCATTTCAAGTCTCTCAATTTGATGTTTGCTTTATAGTTTTCACTCCGAAGATCACTACGAATTTTACAAGATGAACCTGCCGAGATCTTGGAGCAAGAGGTACGTATGAATTTCAGTTATCCTATTTTTATTACCTTAAAGGCTATCCTAAGTCGTCGGTGTGCTAATTCAACTTCGGAGGCTCTACAAGGGGCTTAAAACAAAAGGGGGCGTATTGTTGAAGGAGGACGTACCCAAAATACCAATGTTAAGGATATAAATGATCGCTTTCAGGACTTTTATGTCATATTTTCCAGGATATACAGTCAATTTTGCAAGTTAAGTATTTATGCCGTTTCACTGTATTTTTTACCTTGAAGTATATAAAGGTTAAAAGTTAGAAAGTTGCTTTGAAATTGAACGAAAACCGTTATAAACCCAATCAATTCTGACTCCCTTGTAAGGAGACTGTATTATATAACTACAAAGAGAAGACCATTGACTCTATGTGAGATATGACGAAGAATTTCAATAATAATATAGAAAACTTCTTGAGCAGTCTAGATTGAATCGTTTGAAACAATTGCTGTGCATGATATTGAAATTATCTATTTTTTTTCGGAGATTGACTTTTGGAATGAATTTTAACGTTCTATCTATGTTAAGCATTTCTGAAGGTTTGTTTAGCATGATCAAGATCGATCAGAAATACGTGCCAAAATGCTTGAAATGAGTCATTTCCAATTCCCCTTCTGTTTATTGCTTTATGAAGTCACATTTTTTGAAAATTATCCCAATCTTGGATCACACTCATCGAGCTGACACTGAAGTACTGAGTCAGTTTCCATCTGTTTATTCTTTTGGGAGTATTTCAAATTGGTCAATACAGATGCAGCACAATTAAAATCACTATTGTTTGGATGTTGATGTTGTCATTTCGTCTAATGGATGTTTTAGGCATCGAAAAAGAGTGGAGTATATTTTCTTAAGAGTGCACCAGATAATCCGGTGCCAGCACAACTTCTGGTGCACACCTTCAGTTGTCACTATTAAACTGTATATGTCCTGGTGCACACTTCTTAAAATAGTTGGTGCACACTCAATGCAAACAATTTGCAAATCCGGTGCATAGAAAATTAACTTTCCATACTAATGCAAACTTTTTCATAAAAAGCATGCCAGGTGAAAATATTCACTCATTCTCACTCATCGACCCATTTTCACTCATTTGTATGAATTTCTTCTGATGCACTTGGTCTTATATCAAAAATTAAAGCAACAAAAATGAAATATTTACAATCGATTTCTACTCCAGACAGCACATAGCGACTCAGTGGGCTCCTAGAAAGCTCATTTGTTCGACCAACATTTTTCCCAGCAGTCATGGCAAAAAGGTGGTTTACGACATAATTTTTACCTAAGTGCTTCCTCTGGGGGCCACAGCATACTGCTCTTCTGTACCAAATTTCTTTCAGAAGCTTTTGGGGCCTTTCTGCAATCTTAAAAAAACTTGAGATATCTTATGAGGCTCCTTAGACCCCGACGCCCTGGGGCAACTTGCCCCCTTCTCGGCAGCCCTGCTTAAAGTCTGATGAGCTGCACATCTTCAAGCGAAACGAGGTGGTGAATATCATGACTTTGGTTTTATCCCTCATTTTTATATTGATTCTCAGCCTGTCTCTTCCGTCCAACAGTATTAATTTCGTGTACAGGCTTGCTCTTTTTCAAACATGTGCCACGTGAAAACAATACGAAAAGAGTAAGAGTTTCATTCTTATTTTTATGACACCTCTGATCCTTCCGCATTATCAACAGCTGTACCACATGTGAGAAAGTCAAGCCTAAAAGCCAGGGGAAAGATATTGTTCCAAATTCCCCAATTTTTCTCATTATATGTCTCAAAACACTTTGGGGAATTTTAGCAAATTTTTAACTACCCGCACACACTTTTGNTATTAAAAAATTTAGCTGTGTAGGCGGAAAGTCCCAATATCTTATCATTTTGCTCCTTTCTCCAGTCAAAAGGGGGTACTTTTTTTTGAGACACCCGGTATGTCTCAGAACACTTTGGGGAATTTTAGCAAATTTTTAACTGCCCGCACATACTTTGGCCGAGGGGCAAATCACTTCAAAAATAGCGTAAGAGATTCTGGGATTTTAAAAATCTCTCTGATTTTTCAAAGATTTTTGAGATTTTTATGATAATCTCAAAGATTTTTGAGATTTTTAAGATTTCCAAGACTTATTGAGATTTTTGAGATTTTTCAAGATTTTTTTCGAGAATTTTTGGATTTTTGAAGATATTTTAGGATTTTTTAGGAAATTGTATGAGATTTTTGGAGTGATGTGCGGCTCGTTTTTGGTTTGGGAACTATTATTGGTGACAATTACTGCTTTTGTGGAAGAATATTTACCCCTTCTAAAATCACGTCATGTTGCCAGTTTCTAAGTTTTATATCGAAGTATTCATTTTCGTTCATTCATTACTATATTTTTAGTAGGCTGGAAAGATTTCTAGCTATATTACAGCTAATTTAGGCCCACTACGCATGTCGCATCCAGGCATATGACCCTTAGTTTAACGTCCCTTCCAAAGGACCGCGAAGTGAGTTGCTTGGTTAGGCATCTGGAAGGTCACCGATCAGGATTTCGACGTCACGCGACAAAGCTTAACTTCAGTTACCTAACGGAAACTGTATAAGCCGCTCTGCCACTCACCCCACAAATATCTAAGTATTGTTTCACGGTATGCGTATCAACTAGGCACAAAAGGCCTATAGCACTAACTTTTTAACGTTTTTATCCTAGGAACCAAGACCGATTAAAGGAGAAAAGGTTGGTATACTAATGCAAGCAAAAGCATGATCTTGTTTTTAAATTATTGAAAAAAATAATTTTTGTTCCTCCAGTGTACCCTGACCCGGAAAACATATTCTAGCTATTGTCCTACTAGATATATTAGAAAAAAGAGAAATGTTAACATTCCCCTGTGCTTAGCGCCTTTTAGAATACTAGAATACATTTTAGACTGCTATCGTCAAACTGCCAAAGCTGTAGCTTGAACGTTGGCCAACGCAAACAAACAGAAAAAATGTAAAATGAAAACGAGGTCTATCATAATAGCTACCACCCGGCCTGCCATAACTTTCCACGAGTGGAAGCCTCGCGGCCAGCCTCGTTTTGCATTTTTTCTCTTTGTTGCCAACGCACCGTACACTCATTAGTAGTTATTAGCAAAAGCTCATGTTTTATCCTTATATTTAGGGTGACACTGGTGAAAGAGGGTCTCAAGGCCCACCTGGACGTCCAGGACCAGCAGGACCTCCAGGTCCATCCGGAACGCCAGGGTTGCGTGGGTCGAAAGGAGACCAAGGGGAAACCGGAGCACAGGGAGAAGCTGGGCTGAAGGTATTTGTCTGTTCTTTGCAATGTTATTCTTTGCTTGTCAAGGAAGGTTTTTTCTGTTTGTCTCCCAACTAAACGTTGTTTCATAAGCTTTATTTTTAGGCAGAATGGCTTTGAAAATGCTCAATCGGTCTATCAAAATGGAATGCAAAAGGAAGAGAGATCGACAAGATAATCGCATATTGGCCATTTTAAAAGGGTTCATATTTTGGGGCAACAAGGGCCAATTTGTAAACTTACAAATGTTACATAAGGCCTAGCCGTTAATTAATACATTTGGACATGATTTAGAAGTTACTGATTGATAAATAATTGACATAAATTTTGTATCAAAACGTTTGAACTGTAGCAGTTGTGTTTTAGTCTTTCTGTGCTGTTATATTTGATGGGGGCTTGACTTTTATATGATTGATAAGTAACTAACATATTCTCGAAGGTTTATGATTTGACCACATCTGTTAGGCAATTTTCCATTAATTTACAAAACATGTTTACTAATTAAAATACCTACAAACTACGCTACAATACTACAGATACGATACCACTGGGAGCAAAATACTTTTTCTACCCTGCGGCCATCACATGGAAAAAGTAAAAACTACATAAAACTGCACGTAATTTCTATTACAAGAAGGAACTTTAATATACAACCATACCTGATTTGACCACATCTGTTAGGCCATTTTCCACCTGTTGTCCGAGAGTGACTTTGATGAAATTCAAAGCAACTGAGCTGTTCTACCTAATACCTAACCGTTTTGTTATTCGAAAATATATTTTGTGGTGCAGATGCAGAAATTGCCTTTGCTGCTTTGCTTTTCATTAAAGGGGACATTTTTTAGTCGCATGGTACACAGTTTCTATTATTTCTATCTACATTGCACTCATTAATCAAACAATTTAGCTTTGGCATAATCAGTAACATGCCCTAGTACTTAATGTTGTTTCCAAAGAGGTGAATACTTTAAATTTATCACCATTTGTTTAGGGTGAAAGAGGTTATCAAGGCCCTCGAGGGGAGAGAAACGAAAAAGAGGAGCATGGTCACAGTGGGGTGAGTTTACATTTTCACGTTTCACACCTCTGGCATGAGCTTTTTGTCTTTCAGTGCTTACTGAGGTAAATACATCTAAGAATGGAGTAACGAATTTATACCAGTTTTATTACCAGTGTTATTATAATAGATATGTCTAGTCAGAAATATATCTATTCTAATACATGATTCGTCAAAATATGGCAACAAGAGGCATTTCATCACAAAACTTTGAATTTGATGATCGAAGTCCTACAGAGTCAATTTTCAATTCCATTTGGAAACGCTGTCATCCCTTTTCTAAATCATAAATAAAGAACAATGAAGCCTTGTTCCTATAAGAAACTAGCTGCCTGCGCAGAGTCTCTTTGGACGCTACTAGCGTCGTTCGCAGTCGTCGATATTGCGTAGGAGCTAGACGCATTTTTTATGTGAAGGAGCTTTAGCCAAAATATCGACCTCTTATAATATCGTCATTTGAGACCTCTTCCCTGCAGCCCAGTCCTCTAGTCCAAAATGACATCAGGGAACCAGACTGGGTCTCTGCCATGCTATTTTCCGCAGAGTTTGAGATCTTGTTCACCACAATTTGGAGAATTTTCTTGCCTCCGAGCTTTGGTGAAAAGCTATCTTTAAGCAACTGAGACTTGTTGAAAATTTGAGTCTGATTAGCATTTTCCCACGCAGAGCTGCAAAATATTGCTTCTTTAATCGGATTGAAATGGATGTCCTGTTTTGAAGAGTGCAAGGCTTTTTACAGGCTTCCAGTTTTCCTACTTCCACTTAATCCCTAATTTCATCATTTTGCAATATTGAACAAATTTCCTAAAATAGTCACAGTATGTAAGGAAGCTTGTAGAGTTTTACCTGGTAATGTCTGGTGCTGTGTCTGTCCGAGCGAGGAACCTAAGATTTTAACCCAATATTTTCATATACCGGTTTCAGGGACAAATATTTCATAAAAATCGTCTTTTCTTTCTGCCCGATACAATACCGTTCATGTAAAAACTACCTTTTCAATCTTCACATGATTATTGGCAAGAGACATGTCGAAAGACCTTGTTTTGAGGTCTCTGAATAGGTTCAAAATTTCAAAAATTTCAAAATCTGGAAAAAATTATATCTCGACTCTCTGACCTTTACTCAACTAAAATCCATCAAAATGTAAGGGATATTTCCAACGAATACACAAAAAAACCGTTATTTATGATGACCACTCCTCAAGTGGTCATTCGTTCCTATGGCAACGAAACAAGAAATTCCAATTTTTTCGACAATTTTATACCCCTTTTTGCCCCCTTTTTCGGTTCCATTTGCTTGGCAGAAGAGAAAATAAAAAACGAGGCTGTAAACTGATAATGAGGCTGTGGAAGACAGCTTAGCAACCGCACCNTTTTAACGAGGGCATCTGCCCCTCCTGCCTCTCCTGCCCCTCCTCCCCCTGTTGTGTACGGCCGTATTTGAGGACAATCAAAAGAGAAAAACTATCCGCTTTTGGGACGTACATGGAACGTCTATCTCTGAATTAGGACATCCGTACTCTGAGGTGTAGAAAAGAATTGAATCAAGTGAATGAAATGGAACGAAAACGAGAGAAACTGCTATTGAGGAAAAATCATCAGATGGAAGTTTATCCTTAAGTTCTTTTTGAAGCAGTGACATTATACCAGGAAAAGGTCGAATATTAGGATTTCTGGACCCTCTTCTAGCTGTTCATCACCTAGTTATTATAGCATATGCAGCAAGATCCTCTCGTCATTTCCTTCCCCGTTACGCAAGAAAGAAAGGATATTTTTATCCATTCATTTGAATAAATGAATAAATGCGGGGATGGCTAAGTGGTAGCACGCTGAACTACCAATCTGAAGGTTGCTGTTTTGAGTCCTCACCCTGGCAAACATGATACCTAGAGTAAGAAGAGTTACAAACTCTCTGAAATTCCAGGCTAAAGGAACCACGAGGTGTGGTCACATTGAGAGGAAAGGCCACAACACTGCTTCGATAAGCTTTGCTTCTAGTGTTCCTAAGAAACTATCTTCGGATACTAGACTAGGTAGAAGAAACAAAACAAACAAAAATCATAAAAAAGTATGTGTTTGTAGTGAAGGCAGTTTCCGCTGCTTACATATTTCTCGAGAGTTCTAATGATGTTATTAATACATTAACAACCAAACTTTTTTAGCAGGACAAAGTTTCGTACAAATGTTTGTCGGAAAATTTTCTGCCAGAAATTTTAGCTTGTCTGAAAGTTTGTGCCGCTGCCTTTTGGCAGGTCCATTATGTTCTAAATTTCTCTTCGAAGTATAGCTATCAAGCCGGTCACGTAGGCTAATGCTTGATAGTTGTCCGACCATGTTCGTTACCGAATAAACACCGATATTGAGACATGCCTCTTAAACAAAAAAAATAGTGATGTCATTTTGTAGCTTCTCAAATCCATAGGCGTAAGAGGCATAGGGGTCTGGGAGGGCTGCAACCCCCCCCCCCTGAAGGCAAAATTTATCGCATTTCAGGCTCGATTCGGTCAATTTTATCTCAATCAAGCCATCATATTCGGGCAAGATCCATACTAAGCCCCCCTAAACGTTGAACATTCCCTACACCCATGCTCAAATCGGCTCTGTTATAAGGCCATCCCCTAATAGGATTTTCATCTCCGTTTATCCTAGCAAAGAGAACTGTTTATTCTAAATTGCTTAACGATAATTAATGAAGATCAGTAGCAGAGTCCAGAAAAAACCTTCCCCGCATGCCAATTTCGTTAGTTGAACCTTCCTCATTTTATCAAGCCAAAATAACCAGATTTTTTTAACTCCTCGGGTCATTTATTACCCCAAATTTTAGAAACCAGTTGCTATTGCCAAAATAATCCAAAATTTTCCCAGTTTTCTTATAAAAATTACTAAACCTTCCTCAAATATGACTTCAACGAGCAATACCTTCCTCCGGCTCACAGCGGTGGAGCCGTGACTTTTTCTGGACTCTCATCAGTAGCAAAGCAAGAACGCATCCTCTCGTGTGTGTGTGTAACCTTTCTCAGGGTGGCTCGCTTATAAGAGCATCGCCCTTATATTCGGTTATAGGAGCATACCCTCATATACCAGATACTCTCATATCTGCATTGTACGGTAGGAAGGAGTGATAGTCAGAAAGGACTTTAGGATCTATGCAATGAATCGAATTGATGTCGTTCTTGTTGCTGTGGCTTCAGTTAATTGCTGCATAATATCAGTTCTAGACTTGCTCCAAGTCTATTCTGTGGTCTTGCAGCGCTCAATAAAACATCAAACCTCTGCGGGGGCGTAAGTCATGAAGAGGACGCTGCGAAGGAGAAATGAAAGGATATAGTCAGTCTCCTTTCGTTTCTCCTTCGCAGTGTCCTCTTCCTGACTTACGCCCCTAGACCACGGAATAGACTTGGAGCAAATCTATATCAAACCGTTTTTCAAGTCTAATTAAAATCTACCGTATTATGTAACTTATGCTAGTCTATTTCAACTAATGATAAGATAGATAAGAAATTTATGAGATTCTCGTTCATAAAAGTTCCAGAAACAACAAGCCTGGCGCACGCAAATTTAGGAGAAAGTGATGTGTATTTGGAAGAAATTCCTTCAATCGTAATTCACTTAGTTGGTGATATCATATGGTGATATCACAACACCAACTGATTACAAAATCAGACGTTTTTGGAGTTTTTCTGATTACCTTACATTTCGCTTTTGCCAGATAAGAAGTTCACATGCCATGTTTCGACACGCGATCCTATTTGGTTTCGTTAAATTTTTCTTACCACTGCTTCGGGATTATAAAGCACGAAGACTTTTGTCTTGGTAAATTGGGGTCAATTTGTTACGATTTCATGTTTAAACCTAAAGTCTGTCTCAAATTAGATGTCACGTGAAATCTGCCATAACGCAAAATTGCTCATGCAAAACACTTCAATTATTGTTATTCACGGGCATTTTCACGTGACATCTAATTTGAGACAGACTTCAAATTTGTAGTGATGGACATCTAGCGATCTACTTTAAAATAGAACAAAAGAAGGCCATGCACCATCAATTGTCCTATTGTTTGATCCTTTATAGAGGAAATCAAATACAATTGGCTATATTGAGATTGCCCAAACCAGCCCAAACCCCTAAAATGAATAATCTTATAACTACATCATTTGCCTTTATATATCATCAGCATCATCAATATTGTCAAACGCAAGACCATTCATATTTCATTTTCATTTTATTAAAACAGACTTAGGACATTAGTAATATCGTCTAAACAAATTAACAGCAACAATACTTTGAAAGAAAATAACAAAGGTAACACAGAGCAATGTTTGTAGTCACACACTGGTTCATCATTCCGCAACTTTAGAGTTTTGAGAGAGGNCTTTGTGGCCTTTTGGAGGATTTTTAACGAGGGCATCTGCCCCTCCTGCCTCTCCTGCCCCTCCTCCCCCCTGTTGTGTACGGCCGTATTTGAGGACAATCAAAAGAGAGAAAAACTATCCGCTTTTGGGACGTACATGGAACGTCTATCTGAATTAGGAAATCCGTACTCTGAGGTGTAGAAAAGAATTGAATCAAGTGAATGAAATGGAACGAAAGCAAGAGAAACTGCTATTGAGGAAAAATCATCAGATGGAAGTTTATCCTTAAGTTCTTTTTGAAGCAGTGACATTATACCAGGAAAAGATCGAATATTAGGATTTCTGGACCCTCTTCTAGCTGCTCATCACCTAGTTATATAGCATATGCAGCAAGATCCTCTCGTCATTTCCTTCCCCGTTACGCAAGAAAGAAAGGATATTTTTATCCATTCATTTGAATAAATGAATAAATGCGGGGATGGCTAAGTGGTAGCACGCTGAACTACCAATCTGAAGGTTGCTGTTTTGAGTCCTCACCCTGGCAAACATGATACCTAGAGTAAGAAGAGTTACAAACTCTCTGAAATTCCAGGCTAAAGGAACCACTAGGTGTGGTCACATTGAGAGGAAGGGCCACAACACTGCTTCGATAAGCTTTGCTTCCAGTGTTCCTAAGAAACTATCTTCGGACACTAGACTAGGTAGAAGAAACAAAACAAACAAAAAGCATAAAAAAATTATGTGTTTGTAGTGAAGGAAATTTCCGCTGCTCACATATTTCTCGAGAGTTCTCCTTGAAAGTACAGGAGTCTTTTCAGAGTCATATCTTTTCAACATAATGGCTGCTTTTCAATGGCTGGTAGTTGTCCGACCATGTTCGTTACCAAACAGACACAGATATTAGGGCATGCCTTTAAAAAAATAGAAATGTCATTTTGTAGCTTCTCAAATCCATAGGCGTAGGAGGCAAAGGGGTCTGGGAGGGCTGCAGCTTCCCCTCCCTAAAGGCAAAATTTATCGCATTTCAGGCTCGATTCGGTCAGTTTTATCTCAATGAAGCCATCATATTCGGGCAAGATCCATACTAAGCCCCCCTAAACGTTGGACATTCCAGCATTCCCTACACCCATGCTCAAATCGACTCTGTTATACGGCCATCTGCTAATAGGATTTTCATCTCCGTTTATCCTAGCAAAGAGAATTGTTTATTCTAAATTGTTTAACGAGAATTAACCAAAATCAGTACCAAATTAACACGAAAATTAGCAAAACAACAACGCATCATCTCGTGTGTATGTGTGTGTAACCTTTTTTAGGGTGGCTCGCTTATAATAGCACTGCCCTTATATTCGGTTATAGGAGCATACCCTTATATGCCAGATACTCTCATATCTGCATCGTACGGTACGAAGGAGTGATAGTCAGAAAGGACTTTAGGATCTATGCAATGAATTGAATTGATGTTGTTCTTGTTGCTGTGACTTCAGTTAATTGATGTATCATATCAGTTCTAGACTTGCTCCAAGTCTATTCCGTGGTCTTGCAGCGCTCAATAAAACATCAAACCTCTGCGGGGGCGTAAGTCATGAAGAGGACGCTACGAAGGAGAAATGAAAGGATATAGTCAGTCTCCTTTCGTTTCTCCTTCGCAGCGTCCTCTTCCTGACTTACGCCCCTAGGCCACTAGACTTGCCCCAAGTCTATTTCGTCAACTCAGTCAAAACGTTAAAATAAAAAAAAAACGTTAAAAAAAAAACGACGTTTTTTTTTTATTTTAACGTTTTGACTGAGTTGACGAAATAGACTTGGGGCAAGTCTACTAGACCACGGAATAGACTTGGAGCAAATCTATATCAAACCGTTTTTCAAGTCTAATTAAACTCTACCGTATTATGTAACTTATGCTAGTCTAATTCAACTAATGATAAGATAGATAAGAAATTTATAAGATTCTCGTTCATAAAAGTTCCAGAAACAACAAGCCTGGGGCACGCAAATTTAGGAGAAAGTGATGTGTATTTGGAAGAAATTCCTTCAATCGTAATTCACTTAGTTGCTGATATCATATGGTGATATCACAACACCAACTGATTACAAAATCAGACGTTTTTGGAGTTTTTCTGATTACCTTAGATTTCGCTTTTGCCAGATAAGAAGTTCACATGCCATGTTTCGACACGCGATTCTATTTGGTTTCGTTAAATTTTTCTTACCATTATAAAGCACGAAGACTTTTGTCTTGGTAAATTGGGGTCAATCTGTTATGGTTTCATGTTTAAACCTAAAGTCTGTCTCAAATTAGATGTCACGTGAAATCTGCCATAACGCAAAATTCCTCATGCAAAACACTTCAATTATTGTTATTCGCGGGCATTTTCACGTGACATCTAATTTGAGACAGACTTTAAACTTTTAGTGATGGATATCTAGCGATCTACTTTAAAATAGAACAAAAGAAGGCCACGCACCATCAATTGTCCTATTGTTTGATCCTTTATAAAGGAAATCAAATACAATAGGCTATATTTAGATTGCCCAAACCAGCCCAAACCCCTAAAATGAATAATCTTATAACTACATCATTTGCCTTATATATCATCAGCATCATCAATATTGTCAAACGCAAGACCATTCATTTTTCATTTTCATTTTATCAAGACAGACTTAGTACATTAGTAATATCGTCTAAACAAACTAACAGTAACAATAATTTTAAAGAAAATAAGAAAGGTAACACAGAGCAATGTTTGTAGTCACACACTGGTTCATCATTCCGAAACTTTAGAGTTTTGAGAGAGGGCCAGATATCTTACTACTTCTAAAGGTAATAAAGTCGTGCTTGGCGATAGGGACGTGGAATTAGGAAACATGTCTGTGACCGAGGAAATCAAAGCAGAGCGGAGTTGGTTGTAGTCCTTGCACTCAACTAGAAAGTGCTCTTCGGACACTTTTTCTGTCTGGCAGCCACTTCTACGGCCTACCGCTATACCAAAATTTGATGATGTTAAAGATTTTTTAGCTTATCAAACTTTGACGTTGTGAGCTTATCAGATCTGTAGAAGATGAACTTGAAGTTGCCAAGGGCCAATAAATGAGCAATAATTTGTTACTTGCAATCGCGCGAAAATGTGCATGATATGAATGGTGAAGATTTCCGTGTGCACGTGTCAAAGGTTTTCAAAGCCTAAAGCTTAATCAAATATCAGCGAAATGGGCTGAGTTTGAAAATGTCAGTCAAATATCCGCAAGATTGATCGAGTTTATGATAGTTACGGCACTAATGAGTGACCACTCCCTTAGATCATGCTTAGATTAACACGCACTGTCTAATTTGAAATTACAAAGGTTTCCTTGCTGCTGTTATCTGAGTATTGGATATACAGAACTTCTTGGAAGCTACATATGGTCTTCTAATGAATAAATGCAAATGAAGGACCGGTAGCCTGAAATCTCACTGTGCCCTAAATGTCTCTGAGGAATTGTTAAGAGGTTGAAAAATCATATTTCCATTGAAAGCTTCAAATCAGCGGTTAAAGCTTCATTGAAAGCTTCAAATCAAATTGTGTTGCTTTGGAAACTACCAAATGTTAAAGCATGCTTCAAAATCATACAGAAATCATACGAAAAACTATTTTTTGCTCAATTGTAAAACTGTTCCAATGTCAGAAAGTACTGCAACAAATCACGTAGCATTAGAATATCAATGAATGAAAATGAAGAACTAATGCTCGCAGGCAGGACTTCCCACGGCTCTCATATAACATGACTCAGAATCAGGTTTTTCCAGGCTTTTAAAAGTAGGATTCACACATCTCAGCAAAGCTGCTATTATTTTTTAAAGCAATTTGTTCCTTGTGATTCACAGTACTTCAATCACAAGTATTTTTTTTTATCATCAAATGCATGCCTACGAGACATGTTGATACTACTAAGTTACTAAGCGACTAAAAGGAAACAAAAGATAATAAATAAGAAATAACAGTTCAATTTTTAACAATACGCAAGAAAAAGATCAATAGACGATTCCGGAAAAGATGGCGTCGAGGGGCATTTGACCAAGATGCATTGCGTTTGATGATCGAATTCCTATAGAATCACTGTTGATTCTNCACAGTACTTCAATCACAAGTATTTTTTTTTATCATCAAATGCATACCTACGAGGCATGTTGATACTACTAAGTTACTAAGCGACTAAAAGGAAACAAAAGATAATAAATAAGAAATAACAGTTCAATTTTTAACAATACGCAAGAAAAAGATCAATAGACGATTCCGGAAAAGATGGCGTCGAGGGGCATTTGACCAAGATGCATTGCGTTTGATGATCGAATTCCTATAGAATCACTGTTGATTCTATTATAGAACGCAATGCATCTTGGTCAAATGCCCCCCGACGCCATCTTTTCCGGAATCGTCTATTGAAAATCGAGCAAAATCGAAAAAGATCAATCGAACAAAAATCAACTCTGGGTATTGTGTAATAAACTTTTTGTGAGATACAAATATCAATCAACTTCAAGCAGCACATCAATTTCTATAAATTTGCACATCAATTGCGACAAGATGCTAGTGTTTTGGACAATGAACGACGCGACGTATCAGCGTTTTCATTTTAACAACAGCATCAACAACAACAACAATAATAACAGCAACAACAACAGCAACAACAACAACAACAGGAGCAAAATCAAAGAAATGATACAGATATTCTCATTTACCCGCATAGATCTTTTAAAGGGGCCTTTGCAACCAGCATACCTTGCAGCATATCTCTTTGTTAGCGGCCATTTTCGTGGACCATGAAAATGGCGACAACAAAGAGACGACAAAAGGATGTATTCATAAAGCATGCCGGTTGCAAAGGCCGCTTTAAGTCATGTGAATAACATAACGATAAACACACTCAAAATCATTTCATAGCAACTTTCAGATGGTGCTTAGGATTCCTACCATAGTTTTATTGCTTTATATTGGTATAGTAAAAGGCAAGGCCAATCTCGAACAGAACACATCTTTTACCACGAAATAGCACTTTGCGCTTGGCAATATCATTTCGTCACTAATCACAATAGCAAACACTTCCTTCGATTAAAAATTCTTGCGCAGTGAAGGCGTGTAACGTAGTGGTTGAGAATTGTTCTTTCTAAATTTCACACCTATCAAGATGTTGAAAGAAACGCCATTCCCCAACAGTTCTTCTGAATTCTGTTTCATACGCCTTCTATACGCCCAATTTTTATTTCAAATGTTGTTACCACTTAGCCGTTGAATTGCCTTGAAACCTTGCAAGCCTGTAAAATCACATTGCATGGCACTCTTCTTCTACAATATAGTCTTTAGAAGAGCAAAATTTCACTACATTTTGTACAATGTACAAATGCATCGAAAAAGTACACAGTAGTTCAAGTTCGATTCAAGTTCAAGTGACTGATTTTAAGGAGCCAAAATTCAATTTTTTAAGCACTCAATTAAAATGTATCCGAGAACCTCTTCCTCTTGTAAACATGTTTAGCCAAGTCAGTTTTCCCTGAAGGAGAGCATAACATTTAGGCAAGCCCCTGTATTTTTCAAGAAGTTGAAGGGATCAGATGTATTTTTGACACTATTTCCATTCCACCAGCCCATTTCATCGGCGGAATTTTTGTAGCTTCGATGTTCCGCGTTTGTAATAAACTCGCCCCAATCCCTCAAACTAGTCGGCTCTGCTTAGGTCAACTTTATTCCTCGTTAAATCGTACATCAAAGTGTTGCTACAAATTACTCTTGTTTCGCTTTCGCATTCAAATGTATCAATATATACGTAATTGCTGTGCTAGATTTCGAGTAATTTGCATTCAGACGTCACAGATACCGCATGTTGTATCAAAACAATAGGGAATGCTTGCCGCTGTGCACCCATGTATATTTGCTTGTCACAACAAGTGCAAAATATTGCTCGTTATCAACTCTATGTGGTAGTTAGCATATCTTGCAAAGCTGATACAACTAATATGTGAAAGACACCCGCACGAAGAAATATACTTATACACAGGGATATTTTATATTGCCTGGTGGTGTTTTATATACCTCTTATGATTCTCCCAGGGTAAATGGCAAATTTCTCATGACGATATAAATGTCGAAATATGGTAAGGTGATTCACACTTTGATATCAATCTAGGCCAAAAAAGTATCGAGTATTGATGGATTAAAACCGGTTGTTTTGATATTTACAGATTTGCAGGCCCTGCAAATCTGCAAATCTGCAAATATCAAAACAAACGGTTTTCGTCCATCGAAACTCGAATGCAGGCTGGTGGAATTGTTCTCTCGTTGTTTTCATAAAGTATTACAAAACCGAGAGTACCCTAGATTTCAGTTGCGATATGTCGACTGTGGACGAGTGTTTGCGTTGGTAGTTGACGCCTGGAAAGTTGTATCACGCTCAGTGGAAAGGTGCCAGGAAATGCTGTGAAAGGTTTAACGAGGTTTGGTTTCCAATCTTCGCACAATTTCGCATCGTGAGAACGAAACCCTTTCGATTCGAGAAATGCTAGTTCTTTCTTCCCTTGTGCCTTGATTTATAGCCAGCAGCCTGCTCCCGCCCGCCCGCCTTCATAATGGTTTTAACCAAATTTATTTCATGGGAAAAGTATCAAATTTTGTGTCAATGTGTTAAATTTTTTTTATGGGTTTCAAAACCCTAATCAGTAATTGTTTAATTCCTACTAAGAACAGGGATTTTGTTAGACTTTCAACTATCAAATTTAAGTTCAAAATTTTGTTAGATAGTCTATCTCACATTAGATAAAATTACTACTGCAAAACACTTCAAATGTTTTTAATCGCGGACATTTTCGCCTGGCATTTAATGCAAGACAGACGTTAGTTAAGGACAATCTCTGCCCATAAACTCCACCTTTGGCAACAGTAAAACCTTATTAGGCCTAGCTTTTGACGAGATAGTTTTTTGGTGCTTAACTATTTATAACTGTGGCTTCGCGGGGAACACATGGTTGAATCCCGGGGTGGGCATTAGACCCATAAATGTACGGGGGTGTGCTGCTGGGGTAAAATAGATACTTACCCTGTGCGCGAGCAATTTTTTGAAATTGATTGTCCTGTCTGGGAGCAAATCGGTAGAAAAACAAAAGAAACATTACAAATTACCAATTACCAATAAAAACTCTGTAAGAGAGCAATTATTTGAACATTGTGTACTCTTTCGGGAGCACCATTTGTGAAAATGGATACCCTGTTCGGGAGCAAAATAGCTGAAAACGATACCCTGTTAAGCTGCATATACCCGGTACAAAAAAATAGCTAAGTGCCTCCCGAGGATTGAATGAGCCCCTGAACCGTAGATCTCTGGATCCCTGGATCATAACTTTTCATACGTACATATTTCATTTCTTCCATGTATAAAACTTCTGAAACGATGTCCAGAATCCAGATATATCTCTGGTTTGTTTACCTTGAGCAATAGAGGAGGGGGCTAATATTCAACACCTTGTTGTTATACTATTTAAAGTAACCAGTTGAACAACAATATTTGGGTGGTCATTGTCGACAGTAAAACAAGCACCAGACAATCTGTACATTGCAATTTCATCGACTTTGGCATTTTTAGACACTTGGCATTCACCGCTAACAGCTTTACGCCTCAAAAAACCTTATGGAATGATCATCTTGCAAATATCACTCGTCAGAATTATACAGTCAAAGGTTAAATTTATTTGTGATTGGTTCAAAGGCCAAGATGACTGATGACCTCGCTCCTGACCTAATTTGTAAGAAAGCCCTGTTCTGACCTATGACCCCGCCCTTGATCTATGACCCCGCCCTTGACCTAAACTGTAACAAAACCCCGTCCTGACCTATGACCCCTGTCCTGACCTAAACTATTCCCTAACGTATATTCGTAAAAGCCATATGTAGCTATTGAGGAAATTGCATTGCAATTTTGCTGATGTTTCAAATGTGCAACTTTTTGGCCACCCACTGTCTTCGTTTGATTTCTGTAAACTCATCACCCAACTAATCAGCATTCGCTTTTATTAAACTGATCACGTGACATGAAAATTCCATCGCGTTATTTCAAAATGACGTTTATCTAGAAACTCAAGAGAAATTCAAAAAAGTCGTTTTTTATTTTATTTTTTATTTTTTTTATTTTAAACATATTTATACAGGGTAACAATACAGAAGTTGTGATTTACAATTGGCCCTGTTGAAAAGAAAATTAGATAATGGCTATAATATTTACAATTTTCAAAGGAAACAAAATAATCCGCATCTAAATACAAAGAAAAACGAAAAAAAAATAAGATTCCCCTTTTGATGCCCTTAAGATAATTTATTTCTGCACCTCTTGACTTTTGATTTAAAGAAGTCATTGGTTTGATGGTGTTTGATCACAATACCCTGAGTGCCAAACTCTATAATGAAGGACGAAGAAGAACAAATAAGGACAATTTGATACTGAAGGAGGAGCTTTTTGTTTCCTCGATTTTTTATCCATTGGCTCTGGCTCTTGATTTGTCTTGATTTGAAGATCACAACTGATTTGTCTCTAAAGAAAGGCCTCAGTTGAATATTGGCTTGTGAATATTGGACTTGAGGCTGAAATTTTGAAATCAGGAATTCATGCTGGATAATTCATGAGCTGCGTTGCACGCGATGAAAACTCTATCCTCGTTTTCACGCAATCAAATTAAGCACGGTGTCACTGTAAGACCAACCCAACTATTACGGAACGATTTTGCTGTTGTTTATAGCTTTTATCTAACTTTTGATATAACGTTGAACAGATTTTCTACTTACCAATTACCCCTCGCCCCCCCCCCCAATTGCCGTAAGTAGTGAGCAGTCTCTAATAAGAAAGATTAATGTGATTGAAGGCCCACAAAATTATAAACATTGTACTTAATTTCATATCGTTTATATCGTTGAATTATATGAAATGGAAGCGAGGCTTTTCCAAGAGTATAGGTAGATGACGTCACCTTAAGGCCTAAAAGCGTGTTTTGCTAGTCCCAAAAGTGGACTGCTATCCTGTGTAAATCGTTGTTTGAATGTCCAAAATGAAAGACAGAGAGTTGTTTTGTGTTTTCTCTGTTGAAAGACTCTGGTAAAAGTTGCTTGTGTGCGCCGGCACGCAAAATAGCCAGGAAATTCTGGCTGGCTGCAAAAGTTCTTATGTGAAAACTCATAACAGCGAAAGAATTTTCTCAATTTGTATCTAAAGGTTGCTAATAACTGAAACATAAGTATGTCTTATACGACTTTAGATATCTTTGTAAATTGCCTAAGTACATTGGATTTTACAAAATGTTGCGTGATAAAATCTTAGACCAACCATCATTACATTAATTTAGTTAGCTGTAATAATCCTAGGACATTCCTTCAGAAATATTTTTTAATTTTAAGTGCATTACGTAGTTTTGGCAATTAGTTGATTTTTACCCCTGGAATTTCCCGGATATTTGCTATTTCCCCCAATTTAATGCCTTTTAGTTTTACGTTCTTCTTGGTGTACTGTATTTTTAAAGCACTCCCGCAGGCTATCATTTTTGTCTCAGATCAGACATGATTTGCAGACAACTTGATCGTGTGACGCAATGTGTCTGTAACAATGCGTTTTAGTTGAAAATCTCTGAATTGAAAATGTGTCCAGGCAAAAATAATTCTCTAAATGCTTGATGATATTTTTCTAAGGCACATGGAGATGTTTTAGAATTTACCGCTTATTTTCCATTCTCTGGCAAGCTGAATCGAGAAAAATGCTCTTTCTCCTTAGAACAAGTTTGATCGTTGGAGCCTCTGTCACTACTGAATAGAACACGGGTGGGTTGTGGGCATAGCCCTGTTCCCCCTTTCTTATGGTCACTCTGGCCAGTGACCTTGTGACCGTCAGGGATGCAGGAACGGTCACATTTTTAGGGAGGTCAAACCGCAACAGTAAGGGCAAAACAATAGAACATAACAAAAAACGAATTTAGGCCATTTTCAAGAGGGCAGTTCATAGTGTTTCCTGGCTCTTATTCCTGGCTTTGGTTCCAGAGCAAAGATAGTTGAGCTAGGGCAGGGGCTAGGCCCCTGCGCCAATCGACAGTTGATTTGATGTAATATTTCTCCTATTATTCCCCATTGCTTTAAAACAAATGCTATTGTTTGGTACTGTTGATGATTCGTGCCAATTTCAATGATATCATCCACTTACAAACATTTTCCTAGCTTACACCATAACTTTGAAGATTGCTGTGCCGGGGCTAGGCCCCTGCGTCAATTGGCAGTTTAATTTGGTATCGATCTAATGCAACATTTCTCCTATTGCTCTCCATTGTTTGGAAACAAATGCTGTTGCTTGGCACTTATCATAATTCGTGCCAATTTCAATGATATCATCCACTTGCAAACCTTTCCTATCTCTCACCATGACTTTGATGATAATCTTATAACAAATTAACAAATTCTGGCTATTTTCAGGCCCTTAGGAACGATTCACAATTGCTTGCCAATATTTTGATGATCAGGGAAGTGACCACTTCGCATCGCTGTGCTACGTTTTACCTCAGTTCAATGTTTTATGCTGCTTTCAACAGTCGATGCAAAGTGCTGCTTTGTTTTGACGTGATGTCTCTGCTTTTGCCGTTGTTGTTGTTGCGTTTTCACAAAGCAGGTTGCTATTGTTGTTGTTGCTGTCTATTGGCAAATTGTATCCATCGTCAATGTTAAAGGGTCTGTTTCATCCAGCATGCCTTGCACGTGCCATCTCTTGGTTGGCCTTTGTTGTCGCCATTTTCATGGGCCATGAAAATGGCGACAACAAAGGCCAACTAACAGATGGCACGTGCANAAAACTGTTTTCATCAACATTAGAATCATGGATAAGGACATACCCTTTACGCCCTTATACCGGAATGTCAGGGCAGTACCATCATAAGCGAGTCGATTTGAAACTATCATCGTCAATTTTCGCTAAATAATTTCGCCTAATGGAATACAATTCTCCTTGGTATCACAAACAGAGATAAATCTTATAAGGGCATATTTGGAAAGATAGCAGTGTTTTGATTATTTAATATTTTCGTGTCGACTTTTCAAGGTGCATTCTCCCATGGTTTAGATACTTCCCTCCCCCTTAGGACTTCACTTTGTGCCCCCCTATTTCACCTCAATGACGTGACTCCTGCCAAAAACGCTCTAAAAATTCGCTAATCCTTGTCAAACTCTGTCTCCAATTTTTGCACCTATGCAGCCATCCTCCGCACCTTCCCTATGCATCCAAAAGACTGTCTGCAAAATGGCGTCAGGCTTGGCGCCAAGAAAGTGTTTTTTCCACGATCTAATGTGAACTTATTTAGCATTAACACGCCATCGGCTATGATGTCATCGGATTGGATCGTTAAAACAATCATTATGCCGTCCTTCCTTTCAACAAGAGGTCTTCAAGTCGCCTTATCCATCACAGGCCTACCTTGCGCTAATTGGCTTTCCCACCCTCTTGTTTAGCCACTCATCATCCGCGCACTAATTAGGAAACGTTTTGATATCAATAGGTTTTTCGATAAGATTCGCAGCAGATTATTTATTTTCGCAGCGCTCTCTGTAAGTTAGTAACACAAACGCAGATTCCCAATACTTGAAGTTTGTAGCAGGATATCCCTATATTGATAAATTTCCTCCGCAGAGGCAAGTCAGTTTGTGCCTTTGCAGTAACGTTTCTGAGTGAAGTATTTGCGTTCTGAAGAAGCGTACAGACACGGATGTTGGTCATAGATATCTAGTTTCTGGTGCCTTTACTTGTCAGCATGAAAGTGGTTGAAATTAAGAAGGCTTCACATTAGCTTATTTTCTCATGATACAACTGCCCTTCCCTAGCCTGAACTAGCCCTGTCCCTAATGTGCTTGAGGATATTGGCTTCACTCTTATCTTTGGATGCACAACACAAGCTCTGTCCCAAAACATGTCTAATGTCCATGACACAGATATATTCTAGGGATTTGTGCAAAAATGAACAATTTGGAATATTTAATTACTTGGTTTTTTTTGCATATATTGAATGATTGGTTATAAACCTGTCATTGACTAATTTCGTAACCAAACTCCTCTTCAGCTGTGTCATTTCCTAACGTCATAAACATGTTTCAAATCGCGATTGAACGAAAATAAAGATTGATGTTACGAAATTTCAAAAAAGGTTCACCAAAAGGAAGCTTTTATCAGTCAGGATCCTAAAATTGCATTCAACTGAATGACTGTTTTTTGTCAGCTGTGATGATATAGAGATACAGATGAAGTGAAACAAACGTGAAAATTAACGATCGATTAGTCAACGATGATAAACTTCAGCCATAATTAATTTTGATAGATTTATTGATGCAATTTGCTATTTTAATTGCCACTTCCCATTGTGGCGTGGTTCTAAATTTAGGGCATTTCTAAATATGTGGGTGATACGTCCGCCTCGATTTGATTTCACAATGAAATTGTCATTAAATGGCTTCAAAGCCCAAGGGCAAACTTTTCCGCCTGGAGTCAACCCTTTCGAACAGAGAAGGTAGCCTGCTTGTAACAAACACATCTCTATTTCCGCATTGCTTAGCCATAACCATAAATGGATGCATCTTTGGCAGACATAGGCGTAGGAAGCCTAGGGGCTGGGAGGGCTGCAGCCAGGGGTGGCGCCAGGGGAGGGCTAGGGGGGCTACAGCCCCCCGTCGGAAGCATCTAGCCCCCCGTCGGAGGAAATTTTGGGTTATCGTCGGAGGAAATTTGGTAAATTGACGTACGAAAACAGCATTTTTCTCCATTTTTGCCTCCCTGTCGGAAGTTCTAGCCCCTCCGTCGGAAGATTCCTGGCGCCACCCCTTGGTGCAGCCCCCCTAATCCGCCAACATTTATCGCATTTTAGGCTCCATTCGGGCAGTTTTATCTCAATCAAGTCGAATCAAGCCATCATATTCGGTCAAGATTCATACTAAGCCCCCTAAACTTTGGACAGCCTCTACGCCCATGTTGGCAGACGTAAAATCTTGCATACTTTTCAAATTAGACCCCCATTTTATAAAAACCCATTGTATAGTTCATTGTATAAGAACCCAGGCTGACTTGCAAAATTGTATGTTTCTTATACGCGGGTGTTTACTTTAATCAGTTGATGCTCACGATTTATGTTTCCTGTGGTGGCCTTCCACCTTTGCAATTTAGGCAGGTGAAAGGTCATCTCAGTGCTTGTGACGTAGTTGCAAATTGTTACAACGAAAATGATGCTACAAATTCAAACCACAAATTCAAATAAGGCTCCTTGTTACGTTGATTACTATTGACAAATTCTGCAATTAAATGATGGGAAATGCTAAATGATGAGCAATTTCCAACGTAATGCTGTGAAACTTATTTGAGGCAATGCGAACTATGAAGCCCATTAATGTGCTGTTTTCTTCCTTTGTATATGGCAATGTGAGTTAGGAAATTGCCTTTTTCCTATCACATCCATTCCCATTAAGTTATTATCTCTGTCCTTTAATGGCTTGTTCGTTAATTGCTTTTGTTTCAAAGTGTTCATGGTGTCCATTGAAGTTATTCTATTGCAGCTGTCATGTGTTTCTTCGAATTTATGAGGACATTATTCATACGTTATCTTTGCCCGATCTCTTTCGAGTGTTTGTAGGGGGCGTGATTATTATCAGCATGACAAATTCACTCACCTTTTCAAACCCCACATTTCATCTCTTTGTTTTATTCGTCCTCCTTTGTCTGCCAGTTCACGACAGAGCCTATCCTGCCCCCCAGACCTTTTATGTGCTGCCAGAATTTTATCTGCATATCAACCCTAGTATATCAATGTAACAACCAAGGGGGGTCACTGTAGATGTCTACCCCTTGAATTTGCCAAGGCCAAGGAAAGGGGCTCTTTTTCGAAGTTAAAGGGAAAGAATGGGGTTAAAAGTGGAATATGCCACGAGCCTAATGTGCATGATAGCGCAAGTGATTGTTCTCCAAAGATGCTCTAACAAAAGGGCATAAGTGGTGCGTGACCCTCTTTTGTTCTCTGTTCAGACTAGATCGCTACTTATCCGTTGGTTTACTTTTAGTGCCCTTTCTGGTGGAAGAGTGCCTTCTTTGCAAGATCCCTGAACGCAAACGCGATTTTAAAGGGTTTGTGCAAGGGAAGCTTGCATTTGCAAAGAGCAAGAAAATCTAAAAATATCCCATTCAAATCGAAGTTGCAAACGCGCTGTGAAGAATGGGTAGCCAAAGAAACAATGCTGTGTCTGAGTGTTTTCTTTGTTCTATTTATAGACAAGCCAATTTACCATTGCACATTCCCTTTAAACGTGTTTAGCTCGAAACAAATCGTATTTTCTGTCGCTTCATGACAAAGCACATTTTTCCTCTGCGTTTTTCTTCTGATTGATCTTTGCAGCTTTTTTGGAACACTGACGTCATATTACGTTTGATTTACTGGTATGACTCTCGCTGCCTTTGACCTCTAACCTTTGGCCTTACCCACGTGTCTGTATTTTCAGGAGAAGGTTATGAAAAACCTGCACCCTCTGCAGAGAAAGCACGCCAGCAAAGTCATTCTTTACACTTACGCCCTCTTAATTGTGTCTGCATCCCTTCATTTGGCTACAAAGCATATGTCCCCAACGTTGAAATGAAAGTAACCTTGTCGTGAACTTTTGTTTCGTTTAGTACAGTTCTCGCATTGAAAGGGGCCTTACTTTGAGGGCCATTAAAGTTTAATTGTGCACTAAACGAGCAATTACTGAAACATTTGGCCAAACTCTCACATTCCAAGCACATGGAAGCATGCTCGTTTGCTGTGACCTTTTGCTCAGCCACATGAAGTTTACTGAAGCGAAACTCCTGATTTTAGAAAGACAATAGGCTCAACCGCAGAATATATGCAGGCCTAAATCTGTAATATAGTGGTATCATAATGATGGTGGTATATTTCCCTCTATGTTTGGTTCCGTCAGATTCGTCATTTTTTGTTGAGGTGCAGCCTCAGATCCAAACAAGCCTCGTTGCGGCGTGCATATACTGAAATTGATACAATCTCCACTTTGTGATATTGAGCGTGGAATTCTGTTTAGAATTACTGGCAAATGAATTAGAAAAACATCATGTTTTTCTGAACATGACTTTGACAATAAAGGCAACTGTTCTTTTTTATCATTATTGGAAGTTTGGTGGGTTTGATGTCAACGAGTGTCAAACGAAAAATAATCAATAAATAATCTCATTATTCAACATGATTTTGAACTTGTATATGGACACCAGCACTCTATTCGAGCAGACGATACACTGACAAAATAATACAATAGATTTGTAACAAATTATTGTAGGTGCTATGATAGTAAGATGGTAGCACCGAATTGCAGTAACAACTAGAGCGGGGAATTGTCTGACTGAAGGAAGCTGGTTTGGCACGCGTGGTGGTTTCTGGGGCGTCATGAATCCAGGTACTCTACGATTTTCTTCCAGAAGATAAGATACTCACAACAATGCGATTGATATCTTCAGTAGTTGTTTGCACCAATTAACGTATTACGTGAATTGCTCTATTATTCTTTTCTTGCCTCAATTTCCTCTCCTAGCACCATTATCGCAATCGTCCCACTTTTGAATGGCGCTAAGCGAAAGCCTAATTACTTGGGAGGGACCAAACATCCGTTCCTTTTATTTGAACAATTCAGGAATTTCCTTTCACAGGTTCTTTCGAGTGCCATGCAAAATTGAACTTCAGCGCCATGTGACCTGCTTGTTGTCATACAAAAATCATTTTCCATTGACACTTGCAGCTAGTCTGGGCATCGACCCTACCCAAAACTTTCAACAAGGTCCCAAGTAGGCGGAAAGATTATTTCAGAGCTGTTTTCCTTTCGAGGTGTTTACAAGTTTTTCTGACAAAATTCTGCGGGAAGGCGCACTAATTTGCAACAATATCAACTGGATAACATTGTTTCTCTTGTCATCGAGATATTTCAAGGACAAAACACTTGTCATTAATGTTCATCATTTCGCGCAAAGCTTTTGTTGCTCTTGCTCAACACTTGGGCAGTGGATTTGCAAGATAAAGTCAAAAGAAAGGATAAAGGCCATAGGTCACCATCATCACACGTGTTTGCAAGGTTCAAGTCAAAGGCGACAAAGCAAAGGTTACACTTCCAGGTTGCATTCAGAAATACCGAGACACTGAGAAGAGCTTGTGTTTTCACTTTACGTGGTAAGTTCTTCTTACAAATTCTTACAGTTATTTTCTTGCTATGTTGACTAACAACAGGAAGCATATATAACAAAATGTCCAGACTGTGTTGTGACTGATAGGAAATTCAAGAAATTCAGCTCAATTTACAGAAAAGTTTTATGGTCCGAAATTGTCCTGCGGAAGTCAGACCTCAGTTATCTAGATTTTTTTGGCCAGAACTGAACTAAATGGTCCGGACAAATCAAGTGAGACGCCGGAACCCCCACTCGACCCACTACTTTATTAGTTCGTTGTGCAATAAAAGCAGACATTTCAAGGCAAACGTTTAGTGCAATTTGTTCCCCTTGCCTCGAAATGCTTTATCCATTCCACAACGGGACCCTGCAAAAACCAAATTACAATTCTTGATTTTATATATAGATCTTAAACTTAGAGGGGCACGAAACTGCAAGGGCACTTTTTTCTTTAAGCTAAGGGGGCAATTCCTGAAACAAAAAGGGCACTTTTTCTTTTATTGCAAAATCTTCGGGAAAGCACGTGCCCCTAATTCCTCCTGGTTCATACGTCTCGCACTGGAGCTATTTACACAACAAAACTAAAGTACTCCAAAAATTAATGTAAACCAAACACCCGCTTATTCATATTCAGCAAATGAAGAAACCAAGTTGATGTTAAACTCTTTGTTGAGTTTTCCTTCTTGAAATTTCGTAATTTCCGTTTCTAAAATATTTATATGTTGTGGGCGTATCACAAAAAGATACTGAAATAAGAAGATTCACAACGAGAAAATTTTTCACATGCGAAGGCCAATGAAGGACAGAAAGACAAACTGAATAACAAGACAACATAAGGACAATACTTCGACCATCTTAGTGCCTTATTTTATCTTGATGATAATTAATGTTACTTCCTGAATATGGACGACGACGACTGCTCACAAGAGAAGGAAAATCACTTCAAAGAAATGTGTATTGGATTCTTGAAAAAAAGATTTTGCAGGATCTTCTTAATTCCTTTAATTCATTTAGCTAGAATATTTTTATCTGTAACTCCTTTGCTTGAAGTGATGATGATGATTATTTAATTTCGAATTGATTTATCTGAAATTCATACATTTCAAATCCAGTAGTATATTCCCAGGGGGGGGGGGTACTTCATTATAACCATGATCCGACCTGAATCTGGACTTTGACAAAAGGACCCATTTGTATGACGCGATTTTTGAGAATTTCGAACCCATTTGCATGAATATCAGGAAATTTCAAGCCCATTCGTATGAATTTGNAATTGAAAAACCCCCCCAATATGGGGGGACCGCCCAGTTATACTTCCAAATGAGTACCCCCCCCCCCCCCGGAGTATATTGGCTGGAGTATATCTACTCGGCTGCTCGGTATTATCTAAAGATTAGGACTTGGCCTACTTCAACTACAGTTGAACATGGAGCGTAATTGCTTGATACATTACTGGCCTGCCCTAACCCTAGAATTCAAATGGTGACCCATTTTATAGATTATAAAAGTTTCGAATTTCTCGTGAAAATGTCCACGTTTTATTACACGTAACTGGTTGCTGATCTACTGGGTGCACAAATTAGGAAAGTTTCTACCATTTCTACGATTGCTACAGTGTCGTTTCTTGGCAGTTAAACCGCCATTTGGTAAGGAATGGGCAGATAATTGTAGTGAATATTAAAATTCTAGTGTTGTCACTGACAAATGGTTGTCAGGCAGAGACGTAGGAACCGGGGGGCACTGGGGGCACGTGCCCCTCAAGATTTTGCAATAAACAAAGAAGTGCCCTTTTTGTTTCCGGAAGTGCCCCTTTCAGCTTAATGAAATAAGTGCCCTTGAAGTGTCGTGCCCCCAAAGTTTAAGATGCTTCCTACGGCCCTGTTGTCAGGAATAAAGGAATAAGGGAACAAATTATTCGTTTGATATTTTTAGTGCTTCTCAACCATGGTGCTGGATTTAAAACAATTTTAGAATCGTATAGCTAACTTCTTTTACAGAAGTTTCTTTTTTAAAAACATGACATCACTTAACTAAAACATGAGTTGAAATGTTGTTAATATAATCAATATGCCGTCATGGAAATAAAAGCTCATTCCAAAAAGTTTACTCATTGATCAACAAAATTGTTATACAAAAATTTTAAACAGAATTTGTTATTAGTTTCTGTACAACGTTTCGTAATGGCTTTCGCAAAAGACAATCAATTATAGCAACAATGTGTTATGATGTATGCTATCTATCAGTGCTCAACATTTAGGTGGGGCCAATGACATCAAGTGAGAAATCCCGCCCTGGGCATTGTCTGACGCAAATGTTCTTTTTTCACCTCTGCCAAAACTTCAATCGAATTGTTTGTTTCACGTTGATATCAAAGTTATGCGGATTTAGACCAAGTCTTGAAACGATGAATGCCCAGAAGAGGTGATAAAACCGCGATAGAAAATTTCATTTGATATTTTATGGCCCAAAACTGACAGGAAAGTTCGGTGAAATTCCTTTTAGCATGCCTACTCACTGCGCTGAAATGTAAAAGAATTGAAAATTCTTAAAATTTACACTTTTCCCCGCCTTTTAGGAAAGAGGGCTTGGTTTTGTGATTTTTGCAGGAATTGAATTGAGTTTTCTTTTAAAAAAATGCGAATGAATTCGAACTTTTCATTTACCCTTTCGTTTGTCCAAAAATTTGTTGGAGATCAACACGTTATTTTTATAAGAAACTTGATTATGTCGTGTCGGTCAAAAACTTGCGAAACTCTACTATTACAGTATTTTGGAGTCACGTTCATACTAGGAATTCATGAAAATTTTACACATGTGTAATGTTCGCCCGAAAAAATGATGAACCAAATACATAGGAAACTTTGAGTTTTTGAGACAAATAGCTGGTCATAATTTCAAGGATACTACCAAAGTGCCAGCCAGCTTAGTTTGGCCAGTTTATACCAAGAAGTTGAATTCCACCTTATTGGCTCATAAAGATCAAAAACGAGATTTCCAATGCAATCTTAAAGTAAATAGAAAATGTGTCTTTTGCACCGGTTCGTGTCTCTGTTGCGTTCACTGTTTTTGTGCCTTAGGCCATTAGACGCCTGTACTTACGGAAAAGTGACGGGTGCGCACAGTGGACAGACCTACTTGACTAAAAACCCTGTGCAGTTTGTTTCCCTTGCGGAAAAGCTTGACCACCTCGTATACCTTCCCCCAGGCTCCCTTTATAGTTGTGGCTGCGGGCACATTCAATCGAAGATTTCCCAAAGATTCCATGGGAACATTCCATAAAGTTGGTAAATAACGATTGTCTTGCGAGTTTCCAAATATTTACTCAGGAAACTTTGGGTTGGTTTTGACAGATTGTTCAAACAGATATTGCCCAAAAATTCAACACTGTTTGTGTCTAAAATAAAGTGGTGCATTGATGCGTGATTTATTTACATTGTACACCCGCAGTGGCTACCATTTTGATTTTTAGCGAGCGCGTGCTTTAGGCAGTGGAGGTGTGAATCGCGTTAAAACTAACAAATTTTAATGATAGCTGAGAAATTCAATAATGATAGTTTGGATAATAAATCCTAAATTTTCTAAAAATTCCTTGTCTTTATACTGAGTACAATGTTGCTCTGAACATACTCTTTCAAATGTGCAAATCATACACGCCTAATCTTTTGCTAATGGATGCGTAAATAAAGGTGATTATTCACTCCCCCTTGGCCTTTGTCCTTCTGTCATCTCAAGCTATGCTAGGTGGAGTGGGCCGCCCCTAATCACCTTTTCGATTGTCCTCGCTGTCACTCTCTTTGATTTCCAAGACAACGTAAGATTGATAAGCGCGTTTTGCCATTGTTTGCCTCAGAGTTTACGAGATTTTCAAGCGGAAAGATCTGGTAGTATTTAGCTTAGCTTCACATCAGCGCATCATCGTTCGTGGAAGAAAGTATTATATGCTATTAGCATACAATCGAATTGCTTAGGCGAAGTCATAAGTCACGGTCAAAAGTCATAAGTCACGAGGGGAGAGGACAGAATCCAGAGGACATTTCAGATTATCTGCGCTATCCAATAGATCGATTCCGCCTCCTCTGATGAAAAATAAACAGGATGAAACAAACTTTGATTCTTGTAAATGAGTCACTCTTTGTATCTTAATCGCAGGTTAAAATGGCTTATCGTTGGCTGAAATATTGGATCTAATGATTTTCGACTGAAAGACCACGGAAAGATTCCTATCAAACTGACCTCAACAAAAAAGACAGAGGAGAGTGACTTCTGGTACCTTGGCCGATGAACTTTAGCAAGTAGGTGGCAAAAGTAACTGTTGCTCGAGAAGTCTGTGCAGAACCTGGAGTGAACTTCGAACCTGCAGTCAGAACGGATTTCTGCTACAAACAATCGCCATATTTGACTTTTATTTTCATATAATAATTTCCGCAGAAAAGCTAACTAAAGAATCATTAATGGTAAATGAGGACATACATCAAATTACTGATAGCTGTTTGACAAACTTTGAAGGTATGGATTGCACAAGATCAACAGTTTTCCCGTACGACAGCAGCGAAGGAGTGTACGGAGACCTCTCATCGAAGTATTCGACAAATGGCCCAACTATCGCTACGTATTTTCGTGGAATGCCCTACAGCAACCCTAAAGGCTACAGCTCCCCAGCTACATTTGGAAAATCTAACATTTCTAACGAACAATCAACAGAAATGGGCGAAGGAACTTTCCCGTTTACGCACGGAGAATCTGTCTCTGAGAAGTGTCAATTTTCAAGTGATCATTACCTTCATGTAAACAACAACACAGAGTTCCAAGGACATGGCTACCTTCGTTCGTCCGTTGGCCCAGAAGCGAGATCTTTTGTCCAACCAACAGGAGATCTGTACCAACACGGAGGCAGTATGGATACGTTTGGATCAATAGGAAACGGAACAGTCGAACATTTCCCACATCCTTTGAGAACCTCGTCGGCTCATTTGTATCCACCCGACATCAAATTCAATCCAGAAGCTTTGGCAAGCCAACTTTCTCACGACTATGGGAAGTTTGGTCCCTACGGACATCCGACGTCTTTACATGCTCATCGTTATGGCCCAACGAGCGAATACAACCCAAGCAGTTTTTATTCAGGGCCAGATTCAGGAGTTTCCAATCCACATACGAGCAGTGGCAGCGTTTTTACCTCGGCTAATTCAATCGTACCAAACAGCAACTCTCTATCGATGCCATCAAAATTGCCAGGGAATATTCTGTCCCGAAATAGTCTTACACCGACAGGAGGACTCTCGAGAGATTCTGATGTAGAGCAAGTAGATGAGACACACAAATGCAAAAACACGATTGAAGGCACGAAGACATCAGTGCGCAGATTCAAGAAATGGTATCGTGAAAAGTATGGCAAAAATATCGACATGAATTCGATCAACAAATTCTCAGCACCAGAGCTTCTCAAAGATTTCTTTACGGAGATCAGAGACACGAGACCAGGTCGTGTCGGGAATGAATACGAACCCGTCACACTTACAACATATCGCAATGGTTTACGAAGGTACTTTTTGTACAGAAAAGTGCCCCCAGCACCGGACAATTTTGATCTAACCGACAAGAGTTTTGATATCGTAAATCGAAGGCTGATGACTAAAAGAGACGATCTCAAACGTAAAGGAAAAGGTAACCACCCCAACGCAATCGAGAGCATTACCCCTGAGCAACTAGATAAGATGTGGGCTTCAGGAGCGATTGGAATCCATGCCCCCAGACCCCTTTTGAGGCTGCAGTGGTGGCTGAATACAGTTTTTCAAGGCATCAGAGGGAGAATGGCCCATCACGATCTGAGCATCGAAGATTTTAGGCTGTCCAGAGGGCCAGATGGAAAATTGTGCGTCGAGCACGTCAAAGGAGTTGATCGACTAGGTGGGCCGAAAGTCGACACATCAAGAGGCAAGAGGAAGGGTAAAGGAAGAATCTTTGAAACTGATGGTGGAGAAAGAGACCCAGTTCGTGCATTCGAGACATACAAAGCACATCGACCCCCAGGAATCGGTTCATTTTACTTGACACCAAAGCAGAAACCAAAGGGCAGTGTTTGGTTCAATAAAGTACCCATGGGTAAGAACTCTATTGGACGGATAATGCGAGAAATTAAAGCAATTTCGAACATAAACTGATTTTTATGGATATTCTTCTTTCAGACCAATTTCGAATGATACGCGCAATGTTACATAATTTCAATTAGGAAATTTTAGGCTCGCTAGATCCTCTTACCATAATCGTAATACGCTTGTTGCGCATACATTATTGACCAGTGTATAGCTCCAATCAACTAGGGGTACATCACTCCTCCAAACATTATGGGCAAACTATTTCTCAAGCGACTTTTCCGAAGTTTGATAACCGAACTAAAGTTTTTTAGAGAGTGTTACAAGATTTTTCTTCAAATGGAAGAGGATTTTACCAAATTCATACGAATTGCTTTTAAAATGTTTACTTCACAGCTTGCCTCTAAAAGCTAAAGGTTTCTAAAAAAAAAAAATTTTGAGGAAGTTTCAGGGACTTTTCAGTAATTAATGAATTTCCATTGAGGATATATAACATCTTTAGGGAGTGATATGCCCCTCGCCTATCAGTGCGCAGTGAAATATATGTAATGTTATATACCAATGATTACGAAGTAGAAAATTTGCTGCTGTGTCTAAGTTAGGCCATTGGTATTTTCTGGTTTTATTTGGTTTCGAATAGCATATGTATATAGTAGGTTGTATTTTATGAGGGAATCGTTAAAAGGGAATACAATTGTATAGTTCAGGGTCGGTTTTGAGCCATTTTTGAGGTTTTGCTCAAGTTACACATGCCCCCTCCCTAAATTGTTGCCAAACGTTCGAAGTAATCTTTTCGCAAAGCAAAGACAATCTTTTCGTGTGACGCAGGTCACACTATATTATCAGATACTTGCTGTGATCAGTGCCAGACGAAAACATTTGCTATGCTGCATAATTTTTTTACATTATGCGCCTTATGTAGGCTCTCGGATTGGCTAATTTAGGCTATCTGTCATAAGTAGGCTCTATGATTGGCTAATTTCAATTTAGTGCACATTGCCTTCATTCACGGAACGGTGGAAATTTCCAAGTGATACTTAACTTTTATCAGTCAAGCAGAACGTTTTATAATTTGGACCAGTAATTTTACAAATATCATCAAGCTTCCAGTGCAGAGCCCTGTAAAGGACGTTTTGAAACCCACTGTTGACAGTAGTACTTAGAATTATCTCCACAAGAAAAGGAATCAAGATTGAAACGTGGGAAAAGAATGACGAAACAAAAATCAAGTATTCGTTTCCTTCCCGGGGCTATACGTCCTATGCTGAACTAAAAATAGTGTTTTTCCTTTTCTTTTCCTTCCCTTTTTTTTTGTCCTGCAATCTTTAAGCTTTCCGCACACAACACTGAACATTGTGCATTTTTTGGGACAAGAAGATGGCTCTATCTTGGAAGTTTCTTCAATGTTTGAATGGTGATTAAAAATTTGAAGCCCCACTTCCCTTTGCGACGAGAAAACGTCTAAGATTTACTGTATTTATCACATTTTTACCATGGTCATAGTAGCTATGATTAGTTGCGAATTAACTTACAAACTTTGTAGCGACTTGTGTATCTTACAATAAATGTTACCAATGAGGCATTGTAGAATTTTAGAATTAGAATCATGTAATATCAAACAGCATTTTAGAGACATACACTTCACAAACAGCTCGATTTTCTTTTGCCCTTGTCCTTTGCCCGCCAGCTCCAACTTGTGCATGATTGTATCACACTTGAGTCTTTGATGTTATATTTCACGTGTACTTGTGAACTGTGACACACACGCGTGATTGCAAACTTCGTAAAATGTAGCTTGCAGTGCCAGTAATAACACATCTTGGAAGGGTTTCAAACTCCATAGTCCCCATGCAATACTTGGAAAGAATCCACATTTGCTGTAGGTGGCGTTACAGTTTAGGCCGAAAGCTTTTGCAAATAGACTTCAGTGCATCGAAAAGAGGGTGCTGACGTAATCGTGTGGACTTTGCAAATTCCATACGATTACGTCAGCAACTTATTTTGATGCACTGCAATTCGTTTGCCTGCAGGCCCCAAACGTTGTCAAGGACGAGTTGCTCTTTGTTACGTGTACATGAGAACCAATTTGAATGATACTTCTTGAACACAAGGGAAGCATTTTATATTTATATTCAGCTTTTCCAGCGGCGTTTTGCATGTTTTTAATGTTGTAGTTGAATTTAGTGAGGGCCGAATGAGACCAGGTTCGACCATTTTGATACCAAAGATTAAAGAACTCTCATTTTAGCATTGGCCTAAAATTTTGGTCTGGTGGTCTCGTTTCCATGAAAAAGTCAGGGAAAGACGCATCATAGTTCTGTATCATCTAAAACGCGTGCTTTCCTCAAAGTGAGACCTTGAGTGTTAAAAGCAGTTTGATTTCTAACATCTTTTTGCTGATGGATTCCTAAAATTTTATACATTGAAATATGCACAATGGAGGAAGGGCCTACATCACATCTGATAACGATTGAAGCTGAAGAAGAATAAAACAGTGCATATATTAACAAGTCAATGATAAGATAATTGATAGATTCCAAATTTTTAGATTTCCCATCTTTTCAAAATCAGTTCACAATATCTTGTCAAATGTTGCTTATCTCTCAGCTGAATTTAGCAGTATAGTTGATATTTTAAACAATACATTTTACCAGTTTGAAGAAGGTTGAACAGGGGTAAGAGAATCGTTGCGGGGGCATTGACAGCGTCGCAGCGAATCTATATTCTGTTAGGACAAACCCTTTCACAAAATGAGCCTAATTTTATTCTTGTAGTCATATTGTTGTTAGCCTCATCCCCGTTTGCCACATGCAAACGAGGGTTTGTTTCTCAGAGCAATGTTGTGTTTTTGTTTGCAAATATGACTGCTTAGCTTCATATTTTACCAAGAATCGGCTAAGAAAAGCGAAGATTTATAACAAACATTATCCACGTGAAATTTCACAGGCATAACGGAAACTTCTTTGGAAAAATGCAAATTTGTTTAGATTCCTTGCAATTCTGTTGCATTTTTAAGGAGNTAAATTATTTAGGCGTGCCCGCAAATTTCAAGACCACGCCCAACAATTTTCAAAATTTATTACTATTTCTGAAATATTCAATCTGTTATCTTTCATTCTGGTGATTTGTAAGTGCTTTGAATGTCTAGAAGTAGCCATAAATGTAAAAATACTTTGAGAGCATGTAATAGTGGCCTACCACCTTAAAAGCAGTTTGATTTCTAACATCTTTTTGCTGATGGATTCCTAAAATTTTATACATTGAAATATGCACAATGGAGGAAGGGCCTACATCACATCTGATAACGATTGAAGCTGAACAAGAATAAAACAGTGCATATATTAACAAGTCAATGATAAGATAATTGATAGATTCCAAATTTTTAGATTTCCCATCTTTTCAAAATCAGTTCACAATATCTTGTCAAATGTTGCTTATCTCTCAGCTGAATTTAGCAGTATAGTTGATATTTTAAACAATACATTTTACCAGTTTGAAGAAGGTTGAACAGGGGTAAGAGAATCGTTGCGGGGGCATTGACAGCGTCGCAGCGAATCTATATTCTGTTAGGACAAACCCTTTCACAAAATGAGCCTAATTTTATTCTTGTAGTCATATTGTTGTTAGCCTCATCCCCGTTTGCCACATGCAAACGAGGGTTTGTTTCTCAGAGCAATGTTGTGTTTTTGTTTGCAAATATGACTGCTTAGCTTCATATTTTACCAAGAATCGGCTAAGAAAAGCGAAGATTTATAACAAACATTATCCACGTGAAATTTCACAGGCATAACGGAAACTTCTTTGGAAAAATGCAAATTTGTTTAGATTCCTTGCAATTCTGTTGCATTTTTAAGGAGACACACCCTCTTTCGTAGTCTCAGCTCCAGGACGTTGTTGCTCCGACACCTTTGTTTGTTTACAGACTCATTATTGTGTTGAGAGTGAATGCGCCTTCGCAAATTCGCCCGCAAACAGGAACCATTAACGAGGCCTGCTTAGATTGGGTATCCATTTTCAACGATAATTGTACATACCAATTTTGTGACGAGCTAGTGACGAGCGCAAACTTTTTGCAAGAGTGCAACAGGAAATTAAACCAACACGGCAACCGTTCTAATAGAAAATGCCATTAAAATTAAGCCATTTCCTGGTCCCCTGAACTACCTTATCGAATAATCTTATTTTATTCTATCTGTGCGACTTTTTATAACTTTCTTATCATCATTTTATCATAAAGGAAGTCTTAATGGCTTGCTCTTGAGTGGGAAGATGCGAATGGAGAGTTTCTTTAGATTCTCTTCAGTTCAACACCTTGAACAGCTCGCTGCTTAAACGAGCAGTTGCAAACTCCATCCAGAACATAGGGTCAGAGTGGGGCAAAATTAGACTTATTACGTTGAGTTCTAGTAATCGTAGAGTGGGTGGGTGCAAGCGATTACTAGGACTCAACGTAATAAGTCTAGAGCAAAATTGGTCATTGAAAAATTCAAGGATTTGATTGTTATTTTGCTTTAGTTCAAGAAAATCAGTTTCCATCATGCTAAGCAAAGACAAACGTTGCAAGTTTACTAGCAAGGACACTTGGCCTCAGTTTCAGAAAATTTAGGTCTGAACTCGTTTGAATATTATGTTTCTGAACTCAAGAGCACCACGTGACCCGACGAGCTTCATCTTCATTCTTCGCTTCTCGGTATGAATCCACTTGGATGAAAGTGTTTCTTTCTTGCATCTTGTATGTTGACGGTGGACAGAATCTCAATTGATCCAGGTTGGGAATGCAACCGTTACTTCAACAAAGCATCAACAGTGTTAGCTTTGAGGCCAGTTACGATAAAGCAACAGGGGCAACAGTTGATAAAAGCTGAGAGGTTGAACTGAAAATTGCATTTGGTAATTTCCGCAGTAATCGCTCACCATGCAGACCGCTCTCAACAAAGGTATTCGGCGCTCCCTGGTTGTTCCATAAGATCCCATTCCGCAGTTCCCCATTCCGCTGTGTTGGTGAGTGGAAAGGAGAGCAACGCAATAAGGAACTGTGGAATATGTTAAAAAATTGATTGAGATGAGTCTTTGAGCTTCCCTCGATCGGGAAGCAATGCCGTTTAAGTTTTAATACGTGGAATTTTAATGCACATTGTCAGATCAAAGTTAAAGACCCAGTGCTAACCGTGATTCTTTGCGTGCCGATTGGAAGCAAAATAAACAAAACCTAGACCAAAAACAACTTTCATATCATACGAAAGTCGACTTTGGGGCCGCAAAGGATCATAGTTAGCTATGACCCTTTAACTCTGCTTTCACAAATGCACAGCACAATGTCTTTCAATCAAACTTGTCACAATATACAAGCCTTCAGGGTGGACTTGTTCCAAGTCTCGCCACCTTCAGGGCAACAATGATCCCACCCCACTTCTTGATTTGCGCACGTTCGATACAACAGATGTTTAAACCATCAGCGCAAACGGAAAACTAAAAATTTCCCTCCATTTATATTTTTGATTTCCAATCTAAACCATGATTTGATTTTAAACTACTGGTTACCTTTTCCAACAATTGCTTGGCTTTTTATAGACCATAAGTTATCCTGTGTAAAGAAACTCGAGGATACTATCAAATCATTAGTGTCATATACTACGTCCGATTTTAGGGCCTATTAACATGGGTTCGTAAAGGCAAATCTAAACATGTTTATTATTTTACATCGTTAATTGTCGCTAGAATGTCCTATTCAATTGAGTTTCCCTCTTGATATTCTTCTGTCTGTATTGTTGCGAAAATTTGTTTCTATGCGACAACATTTTTAGACTACCCATTACGGTATTGCGCTTCTTTTCATTTTGGACGTGAGGTTTAGCTTGGCTTGGAGGGTTTGCAGGGCCGTAGGAAGCATCTTAAACTTGGAGGGGCACGACACTTCAAAGGCACTTTTTTCATTAAGCTAGAGGGGCATTTCCTCAAACAAAAAGGGCAATTTCTCGTTTATTGGAAAATCTTGGGGGGCACGTGCCCCCAGTGCCCCCGGTTCCTACGTCTCTGAGGGTTTGTTTCCCTGGGTATCAAAGCCAAAAAATGATCGAAAATGAGAAGAGGAAAAGTTCCGTCTCTCTTACCCACTTTTCTTTTTACAAGTTTTCTTTCCGCAATTTAAATTTTCCTAAGGGAAGGTTTATCAGTTGGGAAGACAAACTTGCATTGCGAGGCTATCTGGTTGATAATGCGAGGCTGTGTTTGATCGGTTTGTTTCGTTGTATTTTTCCTCTCGGTTTGGTGTATTATGTTAGCTTGGTATTGCCCCCCAGTATTTACCATAACTCAACGAGGTTGCCACCAAAATTGAAGTCGAGAAAAGTGTTTGGCTTTTGCTGCTGTGGTAGCAACCGGTAATTGCCCAGCGAAAACGAAGCCTTATTATCAGAAACAAGTCTATCAACTGAACATTCCAGTGAAAGCAAAACATCTTGATTTGTGCAGCAATTATTAATCTTTAGGCTCTTTTCGCTGATTATCACTTAGGCCCAAAGAGTGATCCTTAACGAAACAGGAAATTAATCACTGGAACCGTCCGATATTACAAGAGTTTTTAATTGAAGAAATATATTTCAAGGGCTCTCTTAAGCATGCTCTTGACTTTAACTTCAGTTCGTTTGACTTTAAACTTTTTATCCACAGCTACTACCTTAACTGCGAGCGGAGTAATCAACCTCTTCGGAGGAGCGCTGCGAGCGTAGCGAGCTGATGGGAGCTGATAGTAGCCGCGGATCAAAAATTAATTCAAAATAAAGGTGTCCGCATTGCTCCATGCCACTACTAAGATTGACACAATGTAAGAAAAACACTAAAACACCGGCGGGCCAAAAANAACGAAACAGGAAATTAATCACTGGAACCGTCCGATATTACAAGAGTTTTTAATTGAAGAAATATATTTCAAGGGCTCTCTTAAGCATGCTCTTGACTTTAACTTCAGTTCGTTTGACTTTAAACTTTTTATCCACAGCTACTACCTTAACTGCGAGCGGAGTAATCAACCTCTTCGGAGGAGCGCTGCGAGCGTAGCGAGCTGATGGGAGCTGATAGTAGCCGCGGATCAAAAATTAATTCAAAATAAAGGTGTCCGCATTGCTCCATGCCACTACTAAGATTGACACAATGTAAGAAAAACACTAAAACACCGGCGGGCCAAAAAATTGCCACTGTTTGAAAATTCATTAAATTTCGGATATTTTGCTGAATTTGAAATTGTGCTATTGTGCCAATGGCCTCTATAACCGCTTATAAGAAACTGTAGTAGGCTCTTCCAGAATGTTAAGAAACTCTACTAGAAACGATCAGAGGTCAATTCGAGGTTAAGAAACTTTGTTAACTTTTGCTTATGAGTTGCAAAGAATTTTAACCAGAAACTGCATCACTAGCCCAGATAATACTAACAAGTATAATATTTGTTTATGATTTGGTTCTTTCTTGTACTTATCTGGGTTGATAAAGCTTTATTTGGGATCCTCAATGAATTGTAATAAATTGTGAAATTCAGTTTTTTGAAAATTAAGAAACTCTGCAAAGAACGTTTACTATAATAATTGGGTCCCAAGTTCAGAAACCGTACTGCAAAGTTAAGAGCCAAGTTTCTTATAAAGAAATGAGCTTACTCCGGGGGGGCTTCCCCTCTCCTTCTCCTCCGCTTTCTCCTTCTCCCTGCCCCCGCAGCGACTTTTTCCGTAATCGACTGAGGAAATAAAGTGAGACTTGGGCAAGTACAGGGAGGGCACAACGAAAACAATGCGCAAGTGGACAAGAAGGTTCCAAAATCAGTACTATAATATGACCATTATTTTGGTGATTTGAGAAACTGTTTCGAGGTTTTGGTTCATCCCGTACATTTGGTATACAAGCTGCAAATAAATCTGATGAAAACAATGTATCACAATTGCACAATTAAAGACATGCCGGTCTTGTTTGTTTCTCACGGGAAATTCTCTTCCGAGAAAAACATGTTCATTCGAAGTAGTTTAGAGAACAATAGTGATTACACACCCACATGCTATCAATTTCCTTAATAACAAAACTCATCGTGAAGCATGTCTAAAGAATTTAGATCGCTCATTTGCCTTTGAAAGGAAACGTTAATGTGGAATCTTTATTATTACTGTACAACTTGCCCATTTTCTAAAGTTGCTTTACATTTGCAAATTGTCGGTCATTATTTTATTGAGTGAATTTCGATGAATTTGTTTCTATACATAATTATTTAGCATCAGTGCTATCAACAACCTCGGGCCACACAGGCTATTTGTCTTGTCAGCGTTTATTTGTTGTCTGACAAATGATGTCCTCTAATTGTTGTTTCCAGACTCCATACAGCCAAGCTAAGGTTTCTGAGTCAGAAAAAACGTGGGGCATTTAGCAAGCCATATTTTGATGAAAACAAGTAAAATCGGGTTTGTTGAGGATTTATATTGCAGAAGAAAGATTAAATTAGTTACAGAAATTTAGTTTGTTAAAATCGGTCCTTTCTTTCCATAAATATTTGCGATTTCGTGATATTGCTATTTTGGTAAAAAGGTATCGCATTCATAGAATTTTCTGCTTCCAAGCAATGACACTAAAATTCGTAGTCCCGAAGTATGCAAAATATATGAAAATACTTTTTCCTTTTGTGCTCTAACATAATACATTCTGTGCATAATTATGTAGCATCAGTGCTATCAACAGCTGACAAGACAAATAGCCTGTGTGGCCTGACAGGTTATTTGTCTTGTCAGCGTTTATTTGTTGTATGACAACTGATAAGGGGTATTTGAAAGATGAAATAATTCAGATTTTCGGAGAAAAAATATAAATATCATACTTTTTTAGTTGTGAAATATGAAATAATGATAATTTTCAGATATGAACAAAATCGTGAATTTCGAACTAAAATGAATCAGTCGATATTATGAAATGTTTGAAAATGTTAATTTCGAAATATGAAATAATGATAAAATTTCAGAATGAAATATGAAATAATGCTACCCTCCCTAACAGGGCCTCAGTGGTGGCCTCTACTTTTTGTTCCCAAACTCCATGCAGCCAGGCCAGGCTAAGGTTTATGCGTATATTAGAAAATTTTGCCTTTGAGTCCCTTGTTTTCCTGAGGTAAATCTTGCTGAACAGGGCGAGGGGCAAATCAGTCATCAAAATAGCGTACAAGATTCCAAGATTCCCGGAATCCCACGAAATTTAGCAAAGATTCCTAGGATTCTTCCAAATTTTTCCAAAGATTCCTAGGATTCCTGGATGGGATTCCAAGATTCATTTAGCTGTTGTTTTTGCCCGTTTATTGTGTTAACAGTGATATATTCGATATTCGACTGCTCTGTTGGCTCTATTTCTCTATTTTATCGACGAGGGAGGTTATTACCCTTGATTATAGAAGAAAAGAGGTATGCAAACCATTAAATATTGCTTAGATATATCGAGATATATGGGAGAAAAGCTATGACCTCACATGTCAATACCCCCAAAGGCAAACAAACATTCTTGCTTCTTTCCTTG
>REGM01000067.1:916998-958703 GCA_004194415.1 Aurelia aurita
AAAGCCCCCGGTCTTGCAGTCTTAAAAATATAATTTGACCTAAAAATGCCCAAATAAGGTTTAAAACGCGTTGATTTTTGTTTCAAATTCCCCGCCCCTGGGTTCGTTTACTGGGGCAAAGGCCCGGGGGGGGCCCGGGGGGGGGGGGGGATGGCCAGGTATCGATTTGACTCGTGCATTAGTCCTTAGGATCGAGTCTCCACAAATAATAAAGGTCGTTGCAGTAAATTGCTGCTCCTCAGTCTAGCTTTTTCCCTAATTGAATTACTTGAATATCAAAGCACACATTGGAGTGAGTGGCCGAGCGGCTTATACAGTTTTCATCAGGTGACTGAAGTTATGCTTGGTCGGGTGAGGTCAGACTCCGGATGGGTGACCTCTGAGGCCTGACCCGGGGACTGACCTTGCAACTCACTTCGCCGTCCTTCGGAAGGGACGTTAAACTAGGGGTCCCATGCCTGGATGCGGCATGCATAGTGGGCCTAAATTAGCTTTAAGTAGTTAGACAATCCTGATAGCCCACTTAAAACAAATAACTGACTGACTGACAGAATAAAGAACACCTGAACTAAACATAGAACCTTTCCGTTTGCGCATGTGTTCCTCCAAAAGTACCATGTTCAAATTTAAAACGTTGACACCCATTTTGTGATCAAATCCGACTTATGCGATGTTGTTTACTCACGGGAGCCCAAGAAACATCCGACTTTCGCGAATATCCGACTTAAAAATGAAGAAATTTCAAAGTATTTGTGCAATTGGGCCAGGGTCTGATTATTACTTTTTTGCCCGACTTGTGAAAAATCCTGCTTATGCAAATCCGACTTATGTGAGATGTGAGTTTGACTGTATGGCTTTTTGGCAAGAAGTAAAAATATCGCTATTGCTCAGGTTATGGGTTTTCAAGCTATGATCTCGCAGTCTTTCCCTGCGAAAACTAGACGATTGAAATTAATTTTTTCTGTGATACAATCGCGTAATGATGTTAAATATACCATAGTCGAATGGGACACGGTCAAAATTCGGGGATTTTTAAATATGTTCGTGACATCCAGTATTGGAACATCCAGTAGGTGTGCTTGTTTTCAAGTCATTTCGCGTGACATAATAAGTGCGTGTCTTGTTTGAAGAATACCTGACTACTGCAAAACGTAAATAGAAATAGTCATCAATGAACGTCAATTTCAAAAGCTTTTGTAGGGTTTTATCAAATTAATTGACAAAGGTATGCAAGGAAGGAAATTCCACAGACACTCCACCCTAAAAAGTGAATGCACCAAGTTTCAAATTTCGAATTTTGGAAACTGCACGATGATAGCAGGCTGGTGAGGGCTGATCGTTGAAAGGCAATCAACAGAGATAATTTGAGCAGCCTATAAATAGGATAAAGAAATAGAGGCGTGCATGCCTTTGTCTCTTTGTTTGAGCACTAGTAAACATCTTCGATTTCAATACGGTCAAAAATAACTCTGGCGCTCTCCACTCTTATATCCATTGATTCTCTTAAAATAAAAACAACCTTGCTATCAAAAACATTGAGTGTCCCAATAATTACTTGCAACAATGATTGAAGGCTCTCTGACATAAAACCAGGGCTGAGGAGAGGGGGTTCAGGGGGTAAAAATCCCGGGGCCCATGGCCATAAGGGCCCATAAATCAGGGCCCATGGCCATAAGGGCTCTTTGAAAGTATGCTCATAATTACTTCATATTTCTGTTGGTAAGATAAGGAAACCCCAAGGTCACTGCACACTTATCTTCTACCGGATGTCCTAAAAAATGTTCTCATGTTTGTCTGTAGTGACGTTGTAAACGAGAGATGAAAATTTGAAAAAATACTCGAGAGAGACTGTACAAGAGGCAAAATCACTGTTTCAGATCACGTACGTCCTGGAGAAAAATCATTAATAACATTACCAAATGCAAATAATAGGGTTGAAAATCTCTTGTTGATGACTCCTAAAAGGTTTTCATAAGGGACCCTTTAATAAGAACCTTTATACCCTGAAGTTAATCTAAGTACCTTTCAAATAAGAACCTAATTCAGCCTGGGCCTGAAAAAAGTAGGTTCTTATACGCAGGGATTTACTGTACTCAAAATACCTGTGTGCGGAAACCTAACCCATCGTTGCTGTGGGGCAGGTTTTGTGGCTCCCAGAATGCCTAGCGTAAGAAAAGCATGTTCTTGAAACTTGGTAGATTCGTACAATTCGAGGATAAACATGGGATGAATTCATGATGAAGAATGTAAGAACCTTCCACAACAATACCAACAATACCAACCTCCCTCCGGGTTTTTTACTTTCTATCACTTTTCTAAATTATTTCTTTTGCTTTTAGGTGGCTGTGAAACAGTGACCGCAGATAGCATATTTCAAAAGAGCATTAAAAATAGAGGAAGTACAGCAACAAGTAAACCTATTACAAGGAAGGTTGAAAGAGGAAACTTATCATTGAAGCCCAAGGGAGATAGAAGATACACAGAAGAACATTTACCAACACTTAGAAATAACATCGAAGAAGGTAGCTCGCAAGTAACCAGCAAACTCCAACCAACAGAGGCAGTCCTACAATTTGAAAAGGGTGCTGTCCCGTCTTTAAAAGGTCAGGTCAAAGGTGAAAAGAGAGAAGATAAAGGCCAGGTCGTAAATCAAAATATCAAAGGAGACAAGTAACATGCAGAGAGACTGAACATAATCAAGAGCGTCATCCGTTCGCAGAAGATTTGATAGATAACTGCAGGGTTTATTTATTGAAGGAATAGAGATGAAGAAATAGAAAACTTTCCTTAGATTAACAAGATACGATGGTCGGTTGTTATCAGAACAGTAACTTGGTCAGATGTTTTGAAATTGTCGCCTGCTAGAGGCCCGTTTTAGATTACCCATCTTCACGAGTCTTTCCTCCGGAATAACAGTTTTTCAGTTAAAACTGAAATGATTAGCAGTTAAAATTGTCTTATCCCGGGTGCGCAAAAAACTGTTTGGACCTTTGAAAGCCTGTAGCTCTCAAACCATTTATCAGATTCATATAAACAGATCATGCCTGTGTAGCTAACATATCAACTTAGATAAGAAAATTTAGTTTGTCAAAATTGATCATATCATTCTCAAATTACAAGTGATTTATATTGCAACATGCTTCATTTTAAAATCCTTCAAAACAGTCCTAAAATCCTTTATCAAATTTGGCAATTTAGCACCACAGCTATCATAATCAAAATCTAATGACTATAGTCTATGATAGACTCCATCAAACATGTACTAGGTCTATAAAGAGGCGGCTGCATAATTGCATACACTTGTGACAATCATTCAGCCTTATTTCGTCGATGTTCTATTATTGTGAGGCTGGATTGCTAGGAAATGTCATGAAGGATTTTAGGCCAGTTTTGAAGGATTTTGAGATGACGCATTTTTACAAAATCGCTTATAATTTGAGAGCAATGCGACCGATTTTGGAAAGCTACATTTTCTTATCTAAGTTGATATGTTAGCAACACAGGCATTATTTTGTAGGGATCTGATAAATGGGTTGAGAGCTACAGGCGTTCAAACATCTAAACATTGTTCTGACCCCCCCCCCCCGTAGGGTAATCAAACTTGAATTTTGGACTTTGTCGTATGACTGTTGGAAGTAGAACTTTGGTTTCAAGGATTCTAGGCATCCAGTTTAAAACCCTTTCAGTTTAAATCATGTCGTTGTTTGAGATTTCGTTCCATAAATCGTTCAAGAATGAGCAACGCAGACAATGGTTTGTTAGAAAGTATGATTTTATTCACCCAAATAGTTTGTGCTTCTCCCTCAGTTGTTCAGGCCCTCAATTTAGAATCGAATAAACCTCCAACAGCAAAATTTTGCCGCCACACAATATTTTGGGAATTCTTGTTTTGAGGTAAATTGGGAGGCAGAATATTGTTCTTGGCAGTTTATCCAACGTCGAGGGCCTGAAGAAGCAAAAGAGAAGCACACGCTATTTGTGTGAGTAAAATTATGCTTTCCAACAAACCAGTGTCCGCGTTTCTCATGGTTCAAGGTGGTATGCAGCGTCAAGAAACGGTTTCCATTTTCATGAAAAATGTGATATTTTGATTGAGAATTGGATGTTCTACTTATAGTATTTATTTGCTGGTTTTTTCGTTTGGTTTGCTTGAAGCCTACCCAAACAAAGTGACTATGTTAGTCAAGATTTGTTCCTCTATTTCTCAGTATTGCTCATAATAGACCATTTTGACATTTAGAAAAGGGTCTGGGGAGAGCAATATTTTTCTGGTAAATGGCAGACACAAAGAAATAGAAATACCTCCGTGGCAGCTATTTACCAGAAAAATATTGCTCTCCCCAGACCCTTTTTCTAAATGTCAAAATGGTCTATTGCTCCTTGAAGTGACCAACTTTTCAACAATGTATTTGCAACAAAGTTTGATCAGTTGATCTATTTGTGGCTTTGAGATTTGGGATGCTTTGAGCTCGTCGTAAAATTACAGGTGTACGATCGTTGATCGTTGAAATTTCAAAGAACGAAGACCGACAACAATCGGTAATTGTACTGCTATTAGCCAATCCCAACAGATCTCATGAAGAGAGCTTACGACTACTGCAAAGTTTTGATATCGAGGTCGAAATCCGTTGAGTTTAATATTTTTTCAAAATTTTTGCAAAACTACAAAAAAATGTTTCAAAATTTGTTCAACATGTTTAAGCACGCTTCTTGACGACAGATTTTGTGATGAACTTTTCAGCAGCAAGTAACTGTATGTCTTTTTTGGCTTGACCTATAGATAGATCGTTTTAACTACAGCTACAATATTGTAAAACCAATGTTTTTATGCTGACTTTATCAGCAAATTTGTAATCTTTGTTTTCTAACTAATTCGAAGGAATTTTGAAAGATAGCTTGTAGCGATGCTGACTTTCGTTCTTCGGCGTAAAGTTTCTTTTTTAGCTAATATTTATTTCGTTTTATATGGACTTTGTACATTTTATTATCAATAGCATATAGTTTATAGGTTGCTGTACTTATTATCTGTATAGAATGTAAGCTAAAGAAAGCTTCTAGCTTTTTCAAAATCAATCAATCAATAATTATATTTCTAACTCTTAAGATATTTTTTAATTCTAGGGATGTTTTACTGAACAAGATTACACTGTGTTTTTTATGTGAACGTGTCGTTTCTTTTCGCTTTCTTCTTGTGTCAAAATGAAAGGCAAAAGAATAAATGATAAAGAGTAATGTACCAAATGCTACCTTTTTAAAGGTTTGAACCTTATGCTATTGCATGCAATGATTTCCCGTTTTTCCTAGCCTGCTTGCAGCCTCAAACTCCTCCTCATAGGAAAAATAGATATTTTTCCTTTGAGGAGGAGTTGAGGCTGCGCGCAGGCTAGTTTTGCCACGTCACAAAACATTGCTTAGAGAAAGTTCCAGAAATGTTTGTCAAGCAATGTTTTGTGACATGGCCAAACGGACAAACAATTTGCTTGGCAAGTAAAACTCAAAAAGTTTAGCAAACAATGTTTGCTCGTTTGTCCAGGGCTTTATTTCATTAAGACTAGGAAGAAAAAGCGCTCGCTTCGCTCTCGATCTTCAACATTCTTAGGGTCCATTTACATGATAATCAAACCATTTTGAAATTTCATCCCGATCTGAGTTGAACTCGGGGTCTGGTCAAAGCCCTTATAGTGTTTACATGGAAAATGCTATTTCTAACTCAAACCGGGGTGAAACTCAACTCGGCATTTCAAATCGGTTTGAAATGTCACCCCGATTTGAAAACACCATGTAAACGAAAATTATTCTCAAACCGGTTTGAGATTCAGTGGTCTCGGGTTCAAAGTTCACATTAGCATTGTTTTTCTTGGCACCAAACATAAACACGATGAACAATCTTGTGTTGTTCGATGAACAACACAGCTACAGGTCTCAGACCAGGGCGAAACTTCATGTGAGCCGATGTGAACCCAAAAGGAAATAAGCAATTTGGCCAGTATTCAGATTGGGATGAAATTATAAACCGGTTTGAGTTGATAAACAACGAATATCAAGATTTTGAGGGCTGGTCGTAAAATTAGAAATTTTGATTGCAGAACATGTCTTTCTTCAAAAAAAGGCAAGGACATAATGATGAAAGTTTCTAAACTGAGGGAAATGACAGAAAACCGATGCTGCTGCCCAAAACAACCAGTTTTAGACTAAAGTGAAATTTGACGAATCTGATCTTTTGTTCTACAAAAAAATGCATTCTACTACTGTTCTACTTTACCAAAATTCTAAAGTTTACTCTTCACTGATTCCACCTTTGTCCGGCAAATTTATTTGAAAAAGACTAAAAACTCAAAATTTTAGCATAAGAGGTTCTACCTTTGACCAGCAAAGTAACACAAAAACACCACAAAATCTAATTTTCGGTAAAGAGGTTATACATTTCTCCTTCAAATTTATGCAAAAAAGACCAGTATCTCAACAAAGACTACCAATTTTGGGGCACTTCTATGGTGGCCCATGAGGGCCAGTAGAATTTTTCACTATTTTGCATTTTTATTTGAAAATTATCAACGTTTTTAAAATTGAAAAACGTTGATAATTTTCAAATAAAAATGCAAAATAGTGAAAAATTCAACTAGCCCTCATGGGCCACCATACACTTCTGCTTTAACAGTTATAACTACAACCTGCTTTCCGATGTCGGGTGAAGCTTTTTGACTAAAACTACTGGTTTTTGGGACAAACTTCTTCAGAATATTCTTTTCAGAGATCCTTCCGCAGTTAGTCCACACGGTAGAATTTCAGTTAGGAAGACTACTAGTTTTGGGACATATATCTATAAAAGTGGCTCAAGCCACTTGCGATCAAGTTGTAACCAATCAGATATCATTATTTCCTGTTGACATGAATCAGTTACCCAAATGTCGGCACGTGTTACGGCCTTTTGTTTTTGTAAAGCTATTTTTATCTAAAGCTTATATATATGCTTCAATTCCTTTTAATGTAAACCTGCTTAAGGTAGGTAGGTAGGACAAGGGCGGGCATGTCACACTGGGGACGATGTCCTACCTCTGTCCGAAAACCGGTAGTTTGCTAAAAAAGTTTGCATCACCTTTGTCTTTTATTTATCGTAAATTTCCTTTGTCGTTTTTCTTCAATTTGGCAGAAAAGTTTTAATTAAGCTATCAGTGACGATGTTTGTCCCAAAACCCGATAGTTTTGGTCAAAAGCTTAATCAGACATCCGAAAGCAGGTTGTAATTGCATCTGTTAAAACAGATGTGTCCCTAAACTGGTAGTCTTGGTTGAGATACTTGTATTTTGTGTGTTGATTTGCTGGACAAAGGTAGAACCGTCTTGCATAAATCTGATTTTGTGGTCTTTTTGCCCAGGGGGGGTACTCGTATATATTTAGGATAGGGGTGCTCAGGCTGGGGTACAAACCATCAACCCAAAAAAATAATTCCTAGCATAAATTTTGACCCAAAAAAATAACTTTTCTCACCCTACACACCCAAAAAAGTAACAAAATAGTAACATCCGTTTGTAAATCATGCTTTTCTATATTTTTTAAACTGTTCTCATATTTTAGACCCAAAAAAATAATCCAGAATTTCATGAACCCAAAAAAATAACAGTACAATTGACTGACCCAAAAAAATAACTCTTGCCCAAATTTTAGACCCAAAAAAGTAACCTGAGCATCCCTATCCTAAATATATATGAGTACCCCCCCTGGGTCTTTTTGTGTTGATTTGCTGGACAAAGGTAGAACCGCTAATGATAAAAATTTGAGTTTTTGGTTATTTTCATATAAATTTGGCGGACAAAGGTAGAACCAGTGAAGGCTAAACTTTAGAATTTTGGTCAGGTACGACAGCAATAGAATGCATTTTGGAATAACATAAGATCAGATCAGATTTGCCAAAAATTGTCCCAAAACTGGTTGTTTTGGGCCGCAACGTCGTACTCTGTGATAAAACAAACCGGTCTTTTTTTCACAATACCTTTGGACAAACATGGGGTCAACAATTTTACAGTACTTGCCCGCCCCTGGGTAGGACCATCGCCCACAGTGTGACATGCCCGCCCTTGGTCTCCGTCTCCCTCGCGGAGAAAACGAGAGAAGGGAAAAAAGTCTCTCTCGCTTTTTACCCTTACCCTGATTTTTCCGCGAGAGAGACTTTTAGCAAGTCCACTTGAAAACTAGATGTAAAATTCATAATTTAGAGTGGACAATTCACAAAGATAACAAAACAAAACGCCGAATAATGACCAGGTTACAGGTCATTTTCTTCGTTTCTTGTCTTCTTCCTTGTCTTCAAATTTGTTGCCCAGATCGAAAGGTGGCGCTTCTCAAAGATGGCGGGTAAAACAAAATGTTCAACAAAATCGAAAGAGTTTTATGCTGTGAAAACTGGTCGAATACCGGGAATTTATAGCAGCTGGAAGGAATGTAGCGATCAAGTGAGTGGTTTTACAAAGTCTGAGCACAAAAAGTTTAAGACACTCGCTGAAGCTGAAAGTTTTATGGGTGAACAAACTTCAGCTGGAAATTGGCCTAGTGCTGCTATTGGGCCTAATGGCTGTAATATTGAAGAGTGCAACATTATCAATGAGGAAAGTACAGAATCCAGATCAAATATCGACGGAGTAGAGTCAGAGACAGAGGAGAGAAGCGATACTGAGCAGGCCAGNCAATACCTTTGGACAAACATGGGGTCAACAATTTTACAGTACTTGCCCGCCCCTGGGTAGGACCATCGCCCACAGTGTGACATGCCCGCCCTTGGTCTCCGTCTCCCTCGCGGAGAAAACGAGAGAAGGGAAAAAAGTCTCTCTCGCTTTTTACCCTTACCCTGATTTTTCCGCGAGAGAGACTTTTAGCAAGTCCACTTGAAAACTAGATGTAAAATTCATAATTTAGAGTGGACAATTCACAAAGATAACAAAACAAAACGCCGAATAATGACCAGGTTACAGGTCATTTTCTTCGTTTCTTGTCTTCTTCTCTTCCTTGTCTTCAAATTTGTTGCCCAGATCGAGGTTGTGCCGCCATTTCGTTTCTGCCTCACTCATATAAGAACCTTTTCGACTTCATGCATCGCGTGTTGAAGTGTGGAAACAGACAAGTATCAACATTTTTTCGCTAAATAATGGTTTTGGCCAAATAAATTAACTTATAATTTGTGCAAAAAGGCTGTCTCAACATGGAGCAAACAACTGGTTCATTCTCTAAGATGGAGTTGGACGACCGGCTTCTGAAAGGTATCTCGAAGATGGGATGGCCTAACACGACTCCAGTTCAGAATACAGTGATCCCACTTGCTTTGGAAGGAAAGGACATCGTCGCCAGGGCAAAGACTGGATCAGGAAAAACTGCTGCTTATCTTATACCAGCCATACAGAAAGTTATTGAGAGGAAAAGCCGCGAAAAGAGTGAGATTGGCTTATGTTGCCTTGTCATTTTGCCCTCAAAAGAACTCTGCAAACAAGCATTTGACCACATGGTTAAGTTAACTGCCTACTGTTCAAAAGATGTTCGTGGTCTTGATATTGGTAACAAGACAGTGGAAAATGCAAAGCCACTTCTATCAAAGGTTCCTGATATGATATTTTCAACACCAAGCAAGATTTTGGCATGCATAAATCATAAGTTGCTAAGTTTACAGAGCATTGAGATGATAGTAATTGATGAGGCAGATATTATGTTCTCATATGGTTATGAAAAAGACCTGAATGAGCTTCTTGATCATTTGCCAAAGAGTAAACAAGCAATGATGCTTTCCGCAACCATGTCTGAGGATGTGAAATCGCTGAACAAGAAATTCTTAACAGATCCAGTCATCTTGAAAGTTGATGAATCAGATCTTCCTGAAGAAAGCCAATTATCTCAGTTTTTGATAAAATGTGAAACTAATGACAAGTTCCTGCTCCTTGTTGCTTTACTGAAATTTAATTTGATCAGAGGCAAAACTCTTGTGTTTGTAAATGATATAGAAAGATGCTACAAAGTAAAGCTTTTCCTTGAGCAATTTGCCATATCGGCATGTGTTTTAAATTCTGAGTTACCCCAAAACTCAAGATTGCATATTGTTGAACAATTCAATAAAGGCATATATGATATTGTCATTGCAACAGATGAGGCTATTGAAATCAAAGAAGCTGAAAAAGTCGAAGAAGTAAAATCAGACAAAAAAACACAGAAGAAGAAAGTAGACATAGAATATGGTGTCTCAAGAGGAATTGACTTTCAAGATGTTGATAATGTTTTGAACTTTGATTTTCCCAGTAGTCCAGATGCTTATATTCATCGTGTTGGAAGGACAGCAAGAGGGAGTAACTCTGGAACAGCATTGTCTCTGGTCACGATGAAAGATGCAACTGGATTGCAAGATGTCAACAAGAAACTTTCAACCTCTCCAACAGAGACGGAATCAATCTTGAAACCATACTTGTTCAAAATGGATGAGATAGAAGGTTTCAGATACAGGGTGAATGACGCACTTCGAGCTGTGACCAAAGTTTCAATTAAAGAAGCAAGATTAAAGGAGATAAAAACGGAAATTCTCACTTCTCATAAACTCAAGTCTTTCTTTGAAGATAATCCAAAAGACTTGAAAGTTTTGCGTCATGATAAGACATTACAGCCAACCAAAGTCCAAGCACATATGAAAAATGTGCCAGATTATTTGGTCCCTGAAACATTGAAGGGTAACATTTCAAAGCCCAAAAGGAAATTCAAAAAGAAAGCTTTTTCATCTGCTGTGGCTGGTAGAAAGAGAAAAAATGATGACCCTCTAAAAACATTCAAGTTTGATAGATCCAAAAAGAAGAAATAACAATTATACGAGGAGGATTTTCAGACTAGTTGTGTATTGAGAATGGTTGACCATTAAATATTTTTGAAAACATCTTTCTTTGTAGAAGAACAAACCAAATGATAATAAGAACTGAAAAAGCCTCTTAATTTCGAATTGATCTCTGATCGCTTCTAGTGAGTTCCTTAATTTGAAGGTATTGTGGTGCCGTGTTGTAATCCACTGACTTTGCGGCCAGTAGAGTTGGGTGGACTGGGTTCAAATCCCACCAGCACCTCTTGGGTGCCTTGCAGGGGTGACGACAGGCTCGATTAGCTCTTAGCTACTGCTGCGATCCCAGCGCTTGGCGCTGAAAACCGCAAATTCACCTTAATTTTCTGGGAGAGGCTACTACAGTTTCTTATTACCCAACACGCAGCCTTGACATTCCTCTGTAAAGCTGCACACAGGTTAGAATGAGACAAGTGGTTTCTTAATTCTTATAAAAAACGATAGTAGCTATTTAAAGGTCTGTTTCCTGGGAACCTAAGTAGTGAACGGTGGAAACTTGATTAAATCCAATTTGTGTAAAAAGTATCAGCGGAACTAAAGTCTCTCTCAAATTAGATGTCACATGAAAATGTCCATGAAAAAAACAATTCAAGTGTTTTACGTGATTAATTTTGAGTTATTGCAAATCTCATGTGATAGCTATTTGAGACAGAGTTTAGTTGAAATGAAAGTCTTTTTTGATTTTGATAAAGTCAGTTAACTTAGGGGGTTAGGTGGGAGGGGGAAGGAGGGAGTTTAATCAGACTGATTATTTTTGTCCCAGTTGTTGCTGCTGCTAAATTAAACTTATTTGACTGACAGACGTAAAACAAGATTGAGGAAGAAAAGTTCAAGTGTTTTTGAGCCGGAATATTAAGAGTCCTGGTTTGAGTGGTAAAGGAGAAAGAGGTAATGGTTAAAGGGAATAAGCAGCAGGGGCGTCGCCAGCCCTAAAAAGTGGGGCGGACTTACTATGGAACTAAGTTCTCAAAAGTATACCCAGCTACCCAGCCTTTTTTACATCGTTTTTGGTTATGAAAAAATACCTTCTTGAGAAAACTGGGATGGACGTGTCCACCCCAGTCCAAGTCCTCTTGACGCCCTTGATAAACAGAGGTTTGACAATAACACATTTGGTATGTATAGGCAATTTATTTGTCCATAGGTTCTATTTTTAGACTTGTGATCCTGTAACTTTTGCCCGGGGGGGGGGTACTTCATTGTGACCATGATCCGACCTGAATCTGGACTTTGGCAAAAGGACCCATTTGTATGACGCAATTTTTGAGAATTTCGAACCCATTTGCATGGATATCGGGAAATTTCAAGCCCATGCGTATGAATTTGATTTTGAAACCCTTTTTTAAAGAACAGCAAAATGCAAAAAGAGATTTTTCGGTAATTTTGCGGCCCTTTTGCGGCTAATCATTATAGGACCCATTTTCGAGACCCATTGGTAAGAAAATCCTAAAATACCAACCCTTTTATCAGAATCAAGCCAAATATCGGACCCATGTGTAGGGAATTTCAGATGAAATAACCCACCCATATGAGCGGCACGTCCAGTATGACTTCACAATGAAGTAACCCCCCCCCCGGGAGCTTTGGACTCCGTCTATTACCATTAAGGTAGTAGCTGCGATAACTACTGTAGGACGAAAATAATCAGTCCAGAGTTATCACATGCGCGCGCATTTATCGTCTGTCGCGCAGAACAGCAAAAGATTCGCGTCTGACCTCGGGACAATGTGAAAGAATTTTGAAATGGCTGCCGCCAAGCTTGAAATCAATTTTGCTGCGATGAAGAAATGATAAAGACAAGATAAAGCAGTATACGTGAACCGAGAAGCTCCTAACAAAGTATGTATGTTAATAAGTAATACATTTGTATAAATATTCAGCATTTGTATCCTGTATGAAGTACGATTTGAGGGGCCACTGTTTTCCTATGCCCAAGAAGAGGGTCTGGATGTTTAGGCCTAAAAATATTCCGCCCTTTTCTAGCTGTCTAGTTCGGGTAATAAATACGTTCACATTTGCTGAAAGTTGCCAAGAAGTCTTCAGTATGGTTACACAACGTTTCACGAACTAGGTAGAATCCGCAAATATCAACAAAGCTGTATTTTTGGTGGCAATTTTAAAGGTTTAAATTGGCTTGCCAAAATATGTTGCGAAAGTGTTGAGAGATTGCAACACTGACACTAAAAGACAGACACTGAACATGTTTTTTTGGCAGAACAGCTTTCCGGAAGGAAGCAGCAGCCAAAGCCTTAGGTACATAGAAATATGCAAGGCACCCAGGGCCGTAGGAAGCATCTTAAACTTGGAGGGGCACGACACTTCAAGGGCACTTTTTTTCTTAAGCTATAGGGGCATTTCCTCAAACAAAAAGGGCAATTTCTCATTTATTGCAAAATCTTGGGGGGGCACGTGCCCCCAGTGCCCCCNCACCCATATGAGCGGCACGTCCAGTATGACTTCACAATGAAGTAACCCCCCCCCCCCGGGAGCTTTGGACTCCGTCTATTACCATTAAGGTAGTAGCTGCGATAACTACTGTAGGACGAAAATAATCAGTCCAGAGTTATCACATGCGCGCGCATTTATCGTCTGTCGCGCAGAACAGCAAAAGATTCGCGTCTGACCTCGGGACAATGTGAAAGAATTTTGAAATGGCTGCCGCCAAGCTTGAAATCAATTTTGCTGCGATGAAGAAATGATAAAGACAAGATAAAGCAGTATACGTGAACCGAGAAGCTCCTAACAAAGTATGTATGTTAATAAGTAATACATTTGTATAAATATTCAGCATTTGTATCCTGTATGAAGTACGATTTGAGGGGCCACTGTTTTCCTATGCCCAAGAAGAGGGTCTGGATGTTTAGGCCTAAAAATATTCCGCCCTTTTCTAGCTGTCTAGTTCGGGTAATAAATACGTTCACATTTGCTGAAAGTTGCCAAGAAGTCTTCAGTATGGTTACACAACGTTTCACGAACTAGGTAGAATCCGCAAATATCAACAAAGCTGTATTTTTGGTGGCAATTTTAAAGGTTTAAATTGGCTTGCCAAAATATGTTGCGAAAGTGTTGAGAGATTGCAACACTGACACTAAAAGACAGACACTGAACATGTTTTTTTGGCAGAACAGCTTTCCGGAAGGAAGCAGCAGCCAAAGCCTTAGGTACATAGAAATATGCAAGGCACCCAGGGCCGTAGGAAGCATCTTAAACTTGGAGGGGCACGACACTTCAAGGGCACTTTTTTTCTTAAGCTATAGGGGCATTTCCTCAAACAAAAAGGGCAATTTCTCATTTATTGCAAAATCTTGGGGGGGCACGTGCCCCCAGTGCCCCCGGTTCCTACGTATCTGAAGGCACCAGCCCAGAGATTAACATGCTGCAAAAGGAATGATATCTACAGCCTCCTAATTTGTTCAAATGACTATGAAAACAATACAAATAAATCTAAAGTAAATTGAACCCTAAAAACCTACAGCTTAAAAATCCTATTTACAATTGCACTTAAATTCATCACATAATAAGAACCTTCACTATACTGAGCTCAAAAGGGCCAGTTTTTATATGCAGGTGTTTATTGTATTCAATCTTTTATTTTCATTAACCCTTCTCTGATTATCATACTATACTGTATTTACAGCTGTATTTACAGAATCCAAATGACCCAACCAGATGAAGACTCACATTTGGAGGAAAATGAAACAGAGACGCAAGAACTGGAACAAAAGGAGGACAGCTCATCATGTACTTGTGGGACAGATCCAACAATGCCAGATGGGACAGATTCAACAACGCAAGATGGGAAAACAAAGGAGGATACATCTACAAACAATAAGAAAAGTTATTCACAGCTAAAGAAGAAGAATTCTAGAAAGAAAAGAGATAAAGGAAAAAACAAGGATGAAGACCAGGTGCCCCCTGAATCTGAAACTGAAGCAACTCCACGTTTACCAACTCCAAAAAGCTCCTGGTTGCTGAGGTTGTTTGAATCAAAGCTGTGTGATATGGCCATTGCTATAGCTTATTTGTATAAGTCTAAAGAATCTGGAGTTCTTGCATATTTGGGAAACAAACTATTTGTAAGTAAAAAGTTCCGTGCTACAAGTTTTGTTCATATACAGTATATATAAGAAACTTTGATCAGCCCATGTAGCACTAAAAGTTTGTTAATTTCACATAAAAATGTTGTCCTTTTAGTACAAAAAGTTTCTTAATTTGTTTCTTATTTTGTGAGTGCATGAATTATGATGTAGATGCTAACATTGCTACATATAAGTTTCTTGACATGTACATATATAAAACATCAGGTGGGAAGAAAATTAAATGCTCAAAATTTAAAATAGACTTAATTTTACTAAAGAATAAGGGTTCAACAACATATTTGCCAATATATCTTTGAATTTATCATTTAAAGTTTCTTAACTCTTTTACATCTTAGTTTCTTCATTTTTTGGCCATCATCCTTGTAGTAGTATCTTATAAACTAAAGTTTCTTGTGTATAAAAATGTGTATTGTGGTATCTAATTGTTCGATTGTCCATTACTAAGAAGAGTAAGATGTTTACCAGAGCCAGCATCTAAGGATTTGAATAGTTAAATGAGTCCTTTTACAAGAAGTTTTTATTAGCATATTTATATATATCCTAAAACATCTAATTAACCCAAACTCCTCTTTGTATTTTGTCCGGAAAGTATAAAGTCAAGCAAAAAAGCAAAACTCAGATTTTCTTAGTTGTGTTGTTATTCTTGAATCTGAATTGATCATCTGGTTCATTAGTTTTTCATGTAATGTTTTGCATAAAAGAATTCTTTTTTCTGTTTCAGAGTTTTCCTGAAGAGGATGTGGATGTGTATTTGCCAGAATTAATGTGAGTCTTTATATAATATTTGCTTATACTGAATTCTGAAAGAAGTAGAAAATTGTAAGTATATACCATTTGAAAACCAGAACTTAGTGACCCTACAGTATGTCTTTCCTGGCTATGCGGTATATTTTGGTGTTTTGTTTTTGTTTTAACAAAGATTTCAAAAGAAATTGTTTCATACACATTTCCTCTATCATTTGAATTAGAAGATAAATCCAAGTTAAATTATGATATTACCCAGGCTGTAAATTGTGGGATTGATATACAGTACGGAATAAAATAAGAAAATGCAATTAGAAAAATATTTCTACCGGGTGTCCCAAAAAAAAGTATACAGATTTGGTTGGGTCCAGCGATGTGAATTTAGCTTTAATCAATGGCTAATCACTCTCAAAATGTTCCTCTGTAGTTAACTTGAACATTGATACCTCGTTTGTAGGTATTGGTGCTTTGAGAGCAGACATATCAATCTTGAAAGCTCAAATTTGTACCCACGTGCAAACCAGAGCTTTGGCCTTTTGGCCTAAGCAAATTCTTAAAGCACATCAAAATTGAAAACTGAAATCAAAGAGAAATCAAGAAATTGCCCATTGGGTGATTGGGGGATGACTTCTGGCAAACAGAATATAATAAGATCTAACATTATTCAAATTTTATCAAGGCTATCGCTGATTTATTCGCTGTGCCTCAAGAATTTGCTTAGGCCAAAAGGCCAAAGCTCTGGTTTGCACGTGGATGTAAATTTTAGCTTTCGAGGTTAATATGTCTGCTTTCAAAGCACCAATACCAATAAACGAGGTATCCATGTTCAAGTTAACTATCGAGGAACATTTTGAGAGCAATTAGCCATCGATTAAAGCTAAATTCACAGCGCTGGAGCCAACCAAATCCGTATACTTTTTTTTGGGACACCCGGTAAATTCCAGCAAAATCATTAGAGGGTTAGTTTGCAAGGCGAAAGTATTCAAAATTTTGCAAATGGCAAGAATTTTTGACTTACCTGATTCTCTTTTAGAAATATGTACATCCATATGTCTGATGTGGCAGATGTTATTCATCCTTATCTCTTGGCAAGGAGCAGGAAAGGCACAAATTTTGCACTTCAGGTAATTACAATTGCACATCTGCCAGATGCACTTTTGTTGAATGAGCCAATTAATGTCATGATTCTCACTAAACATTGAGCGGTAAACTACAATAGAATTAATCATGTGTGAATTAATTTTTCAACATATATATATATATACTGGGAGAGATTTTATAAAATCCATGAACATTTTTGTTATTTTGAGGACTGGAATTGAATTGATTATGCAAATTAGCACCATAGGCTCCAAATCTTTAAAAAGGTGAATGTAAATATGGCTATTACTTCTTTCTTTGGATTGAATAGCTTGGAAGGAAACTGGCTTTAACATTTTTTTGAAAACTTGCTTTAATTATTTTTGAAAAAAAGAATCATGTGATTTTGAAACTGCAATTTGGAAATAATAATTATATCAAAAAGTTCAGTGTAGGATTCAAGTTAAAAAGCACCCAACGTTCCATTCAAGCCATTTAATCCAAAGAAAAGAGGTAATATCTATTTAAACCACCTTTTTTAAAGATTTGGAGCTGATGCCTCACATTAATTAGAAGGTGTTGTGGCGCTGTGTTGTAATCCACTGACTTTGCAGCCAGACTGTCAGGCGGACTGGGTTCAAACCCCATCAGTACCTCTTGAATGTCATGACAAAGGGTCATGGACTTGATCAGAGCTTAGCTACTTCTGCGATACCAGCGCTTGGCGCTAAAAGCCGCAACTTCACTTCACCTTCATTGTGATCTTTCCTGTTCATTCTTCCACCAAGTTTGATACACTACGAAAACAAGGACTCCCATTTTTAAGCTTCAAGTTGCCTTGAAATGGTCTGTCAGTTCTATATATACTCATTTCATCCACAAAGAATAAATTTCTAGCCAAGATTTTATACAAGGAAATCTATGTTTAGCTCTTAAATCCCGATTTTATTGTCAGTTCGTGCAAACTACCAGATGAGTCAGGAAAATGTATTCACTCTTTGAAAAATGATTATACAAAAACTATAACACCGATTTCAAAAATTACAACTCCGTTGCCTGACTGTGGGTTTAATTTAGAGGGCCTTTACATGAGAAATCTCAGCCCGGGCTGATTTTCAACTCAGGTGACGGTGTAAGCCTTCATGGTGTTTACATGAAGGAGGCCGGATTGAAACTCAACATGGGCTGAACTCAACTCAGCTACTCAGCCTATGCTGAAATTTCAGCACAGGCTGAGAATATTGAAAATGTCCATGTAAATAGAAAAAAATTCAGCTCAGGGCATGTTGAAATCAAATATTAGAATTTGAGCAAAGGAGGTCAAATCTTTTTCCGCAATCATTCAACTTTTTGAATGGGGCTCACATTCCTGCTTTATTGTTTGCAACCACGTTCATATCATGTGACGTGTCTCAGCCTGTGTTGAGATTTCATGTAAACGCAAAGCAAAATAAGCAATGCTGTCAAAACACAGCCCGTGTTGAACTCATCACATGCTGAAAAAAATTTCTCATGTAAAGGCCCTCTTAATTTTGAGAATTTATTTATAATTTACAATGCGTCATCGTAATCTCAAATGAAGAATTCCCGAAAACTAGCTTCCATTGGCTTCTCGTAAAACTATGATTGCCTCAATTTGTTCCATTTTTCAGCGATTAAAATAGTAGAATCATTTTTTTCAGGTCTGGCATTGCTTTCTAATGATACTAAAATTGTTGAAATGTAATTATGCTTTCCCATCAGTGCTGGGCATCAAAAAGATAAAATCTACATGATAGTGAACAGGCTATTTTTAGCTGGTTTTGGGCACATCAAGAAATTTAGGAGGTTTGGCTAATTCCTAATTTCAGAAGGAAATAATGCACCTAAAATTATAAGAAAAATCTTGAAAATTAGGTTGAAGCCTCTGTAAGATGATGGAATTAAAATGTTACAAATTGGTTCGTTTCCTGTACAATTTTTCAAACGGTGGATACATTTTTCTGACTCACCCTGTAAGTATCACATAAAGCCTCGTAAAGTGTAAAGAGTGGAGTTTGGTTTGGACAAATGGCATTGCGTTCTATATAAGGAATAGAGGGGGCTGCCTATTTGATTTATATAAATATAGAATTAAATATAATTTTAACAGCCAAGGAGAAAAGTCTATTTTATCAATCGCACGCCAAAGAAAGACTGTTGAACCGAGTCCAATCATAAATGCATGTGCTGTCGTACAGAAGTCATAATTAAAAGAGATTTGGATACTTTTCTGTATTAAGTAGAACTTGTGTAGGATATGACAGTCCTAGGATTTCTTATCTTTAACAAATGTTTTGGTGAAACTGTTGGCGAAGTAGAGCAATGGGTAGTGTGTATGCAAACAGTTGAAAAATCTAGGTAGTTTCAGGACGGTTTAATCTAGCTAGTTGTTGATTCTTAATAGCCGTAAACCTCAGTGAAAGCTATTTTCTAGTATTGATAGCAAATTTAATATTCCTCACTTGATAGTGTACTTGGCATCTCGACTCACACTTGACTGATGGTTGGCTACCAACTAATGAGTATAGCAGGGGGAAGAAACTATTGGACCAGATTACATCAGATGGCAAGAAACTAAGGTACAACGCAATACGCTTTGTTGGAGCTAATTTAGATCAAAAGATTACCGTGCTACTGGCACCACAAGGGCTTTTTGATAGTTTTCTTTACAGGATACATACAAGAACATTTTAAGGTTAGCCAGAGGTTGAGAAAGTGTATGAGAGCTGGAGCACTGCTCCCAGGAAATTTTGTCGTTGGTTTTTAGGTCATTTGAAAGTTTTTTCCTGGTACAAATGTTCCTACATCAGTCATACATTTTTTCAAAGTCATAGAAACTAAACAGGTCAATAATTTTTGCACTCCTTCTTTTTAACGAAAGAGATTCTCATTGATCTTGACTATGATGTGCACGCAAGTGAAGTCATTTTGGGCAACTTTTACCACAGGAGAAGTTTTGAAGTTTTTTCATTCCCAGGATGACAAACATTTTGCGGCCACTGTGGTAAGAGATGGTACCTGTGTAACTGGCACAGTGTGAAAATCAAACCCACAAGCTTCTGGGTACAAATCGAGATTTCTAAGTGCACAGCCACCTTACAGGAGAGAACATTTAAAGACTCTTAGACTTGGAAAAAATCACACCAAGGCTGTTGTATCTGAGGCAATTTAGATTTTTTCAGCGACGTCAAATCGCATTGGCAAATAAATAGTTACAAATAGGTTTATAGAGCCTATCTTCTCTTGAAAAACTGCATGTTTAGTTCAATATTTTTAGTTTTTCATTCTTGCAGGCTGTGTAAGCATAATTTTTGTATAGATCACAGGAACGTAAAAACTTCCAGGCCCTCTGTTCCCATTAATAATCATTTTCTTTATCGCAGAAACAAGATTCCTTGTTTTCCAAATCAGCAAGCTGCGACATCAAGTTCTCCTGCAAAGAAAACACATCAGAGGTCAAGGTCAGAAGTCACCTTTGGAAATATCCAGCATCAAAATATTAATGAGGTACTTTGTTTTAATCTTAAAGAGCCACTGCTGACATGTGTCCTTTGCGCGTGTGTCAATCCCACAATGCATTTCTTCGTTGACTTTCTGGGTGTCTGAAAGTGTTTTTTGGCCTAGCATGACAAAATTATGAGTGAAAGGAAATTCGGTAGGCCAAAGCGGCCAGAAGCCAGAAAACATGTTTATTTCTTTGAATCAACGCTAAAAATTTGGAATGAACGCAAGAAAGAATTGTCTGGCAATGATCATGTTATGACAAACAACGATCTGTAAATATTCGTCGCCATTACTGTTTGCCTCCTTGGTATTTTCTAGGCGCGCAAAGCACTTATGTCAGCAGTGGCTCTTTAAATAATTTATTATTTGTATCTTTAGAGATCCTTATCAATGGTGTAAATTCAACAGTCAATTCCGTAAATTGTTTTTAGAATTATCAAGAAATTATCAAGATAGACAAATTCTAAAGTGATCATTGATGCTCAAATCTGAAATTTGGTAAACGTGGAGCTTTGTGCAATGTTTATTTCAGCTATATACCGGGTGTCTCAAAAAATTGACACTTTATCTTTTCGTTCCTTTCTCCAGTCAAAAGGGGGTACTTTTGTTTAGACACCCGGTATATTCAAAGCTCCATCTATGCAAAGGATTTTGTATAATGCAATCTATATATAGAAAGTAACACGACCCCCTGGAAGAACAGCACCTTACGTTATTTAATTTTTACTTTATATTAACCAATGTATTTATTCTATTTGTATTTATTATATTGTAGCTGAAGGGTTGTATCGTGTATAAATAATTATATCATATCATAACATTTCATGTAATAATGCGATATGTTTTTTCACAGCATTACAGTCATAGTCAGTCAACAGATAACATTGATTCAGGAAACTTGAGACTTGGATTGGCTTTTGGAAAATGCACCTTACATACACCAATTATTAGATGTGCAGCAGCAACTCCGAAATTTAGTAGTATGGCGGATCTTCAGAAGTGTAGCTGTCAGGTAAAGAGCATTTGTTTGCTAAATAGTTTATACCTATCGAACTACCACAAAAAAGTATACCAGTTTGAAGAATCTTAAAAATTCCATTGTCTTTCCTATAATTAGACTATTTGCTAAGTATGTAAATTATCTTCAAAAAAACTAGGACATCTTCAAAAATCTCAAATTGGGGCAAGAAAAATGTCGACGCTTCTTTCCGTCGCATGTCTAATGCATTTTTAGCGCGTTTTTACATTAGTGTCAACCAAGTTTAAGAACATCACCTTTACGATTGTCCATCATCATTCAAAACATGCATTAATATTATAAATTGCATTCTTTTTGTGACATTTACGACCAAGTTAGATCTTGAAATGAGGCATGCGTTCAAACATTGACGTTTTTTCTTGCAGATACCCTTGTTTACTGCAGAAAGGGATTTCGTCGATGCTCTTTTGGCGATTGGTGAAAGAATGAGGACTTTGCAAACCAAAGAGCTCAAAAGTGAGTTATAGACGGTGTATGTTTCAAAGCTTTCTAACTGGTCCCACTGTTTGGCACTATATTATATACTTCAATCGGCAGAGTGAATGGTTGGGATATCAACCAGTGAATATTGCCGTCTACGATCTAGCAGTTGCTGTTAGTACTACCGTGTGAACAAAGAACAACATGGGGGTGTTTGCCAATTTGTTTTGCAATGAAAAACTTTGAGAGTTTGTTTCTTTGCAAAAGTGTTGCGTTAAATCATCGGACGTTTGTCAATTCACATAGCTTTAAAAACTGCACAAAATCATGAGACGTTTGCCAATTTATATCGCTATGAAAACCTTCAGAATTTCTTTTCTAGAAAAAGTATACCCAAGGCTAGATCAGCACTTCGAAGAAGTATTCCCATGTTGTGGCACATCTCTGTAAACATTTTCTAAGGGGTTCCTCTCCGTGCTTTGGAGATTCTTCTTCTTATTATCTGTATTCATCTTTTACAGCTCAAAGGTTATATGCGGAGTTATCATTGCTAAATCTGAATCTTCCTGCTCGAGTATTTCTGCCGTTTCCCGATCTTCAACCACATTACATTCTACGAATTCCACAAGCGGCAGCCGTTGTCCTAAACTCGAAAGACAGGGTGAGTTATTTGTTTTGTTGTGAAGTTTTATTGTGAAAAATTGTTATCGACTGAAGGTACGTACGTGGTACAGTTTTAGCAGGAGCCTAACCTTATTTCTTTCAAATTTGACCTCTTTTTAGGGTGCTTTCTTTTGACTGACACAGCTACATTCTTCTATTTCTAATGTGTTCTTTTGGGATACATAGCGACTTGCTTCGATTCTGATTAACGAAGCAAGTGAAACAATGACACCAATAATTCGAAAATCTTGCTTTGTGAAATAAATCGTTGTTTCAAACTGTGTTGATTCAACAAGTTGAGGCAGAGGTGCAACGCAGAACAGACGTGTTCATCCAAAAAAGAACGCAACCTTAATTTTCTATTTTATGAATCAAACCTCCCCAGTTCAAATTGTTTAACATCCCCAAAATTATTGCAAATTGTTTTTTAAAATTCCCACATAATGCTACGATTGTTCTCTCCTCAAATTTATCAATAATCATTAAAAAAATCTAAACCTAGGGTTAGGGTTAGGGTTAGGGTTAGGGTTAGGGTTAGGGTTAGGGTTAGNAATTCGAAAATCTTGCTTTGTGAAATAAATCGTTGTTTCAAACTGTGTTGATTCAACAAGTTGAGGCAGAGGTGAGATGTCAGAGTTGCAACGCAGAACAGACGTGTTCATCCAAAAAAGAACGCAACCTTAATTTTCTATTTTATGAATCAAACCTCCCCAGTTCAAATTGTTTAACATCCCCAAAATTATTGCAAATTGTTTTTTAAAATTCCCACATAATGCTACGATTGTTCTCTCCTCAAATTTATCAATAATCATTTCTAAAAAATTCCTATGCGTGACCCGTGATGTTTTGGTTACATAATAATTTGAAATGGTTTGTGCCATAGATTTAACTTTATCGTCTTCGTTTAGGCGCCATACATCATATACGTTGAAATTATGGAAACTGAAGAAAACGAAGAGGAAGGAACTGTTAAGAACTTGGGAGTTAAAAATCCAATTCGTCAAGTCAGGTATCCTTTTACTTTAATCTGTCTCATAGAAAAATGTGTAGGTGATGCTACGAAGGGGCACGATTACACCACTGGGGCATGCTTACGATAAAATATCATATTAGAAAGACGCAGCTACTCTGTCGGCTGTTGCAATTTATTCAACTACTCAGTTGTGTATCATAGACTTGCGTAGCTTATCATATACCGTGTGTCCTATAAAACTGTATACAAGTTTGAAAAATCCTAACGCCATGCGTTTAACCAGATTTCGCCAAAAATTATTTTCATTTTATTCCTCAATGTCTAATTAAATTTTACCCTTTTTCTTATTATCAGTAACTTGGTTGCAGAGCTATGAACCAGCGAACGTAAAATTTGCTCTAAGACCGAAACCAGAGCCACCATTATTGATTATTAGACCCCTGAAGATGGCAAGAAGTGCTAGAGCATGGTAGCTCACGATATCCTCAGCAAACATGCTTGCTGTTGATTTTATTTTAAGAAAGCAAGGAAGAAAAACTGAATCAAAGACTTTCCTGGGAATTTTTCCATTATTTGATAGGGAATTTGATATTGTCTGATCTTGCTATGATTCTATTTATTTTTAGATCTGAAGAATACTTACCAACATATATTCGAGAAAAAGAAAACATGGGACTGGATTTCAGCGTAAGTAGTCACCATTTGACACGATTCTAAGTGTTATTTGATTTCGTTTCCTGTGGCTTACTGAGCTAGAACTCTACCAAGTGAGTCTTGATGCTCAAAATTTATACCCGTGGGTCAAAAAATGTGTCCACTGTTTTGAATGGTATGAAGCTTGCAACCTATTTGAAAATTTGCAATTCCTTTGTATCTCTTGGGCTTTAATTTAATGTTTGTTACTTTTCGTTTGTGAATGCTATTTCGCTCTTTATTGCAGAATACGCGTGTATTTTCCGACGGGCTTGTCTGTATTTATAAACGTGAGCAGTTCAATTAGGAAAGTTTGATTTGTGACAGATTTTCATTGAGTTGTAAAGCGCTCCAGAAGATTCTTTCTAAGCACCAGGGAGATGTTGAAAGTGTAAACTACAATCAATTCTAGTCTTCTGCAATAATCTTTTCTTCGAAGCATGTGTTTTGAAATGATTTATTATCATATGAATTATTGAAAATGATTTAGTTAACTAGTCATTCCACAGTGAAAAAGCGTAACTTTTCCAAAACATTAGTTGAAGCCTCAGTGAAACGAAAAATCTGAAATATCTTGAACCAGCTGACATTTTTTTGCTGCATGGTTCTCAAACATTGATACAACAAGTTTTGACTCAAGCAGTGATTTATTTTTCGCGATATAAAAATGCTTTAATTGTTCAGGCTACCAAAAAGAAGGACATAACAATAGGGAGGGAGCAGTTTGGCCTCAATGAATTTACATTATTTCACAAAATACTGTTTATTTGTAAAAGGTATATTATGAAAACTTAATTAGAAATTATAAACGTCATATCCTTTTGTAAAAAAATAGCATAGTTTATGCAACTATTACTTCGTAAAAGCTGATACAGTACTTAATATACGAATAGATTATTTCAACAAAAATATACAAAGATACTAAAACATCCCTGAATCTCATTAACACAATCTGAAGAGAAATTTCTGTGTTTAGACATCAGACAAGCTAGCGAGTCTATCGAAAAGGGGCCATAAGCAATTTCAGACTCATGCCCTTAAAGCCTGGTTTCCATATGATCGTTCCTGTCGTTCCCGTCGCTGGTAAATTTTTCAGCGACACGAACGACGCGAACGACAGGAGTGATCGAATGGTTTCCATATGATCGCTGCTGTCGTTCCTGTCGCTGGTAAATTTTTCAGCGACACGAACGACACGAACGACAGGAGCGATCGAATGGTTTCGAATGGCGCTGGAATCGCTGACTTTTTGAAAAGTGGTTTCCATTAAAAAATTTCGATCGCTGGCAGTCGCTCGGGTCGCAGAGATAGAAATTTTTCTATCTCAGCGACAGGGTGTCGCTCGCGTCGCTACGATCGCTGGCAGAAAAAGTGATAGTTTCCATCAAATCGTTCGTGTCGCTACGGTCGCTGGTACGTTTTTTCAGCGACGGGAGCGACGGGAACGACACGAACGATCATACGGAAACCAGGCTTAACTTGTTTAATTTGTTCACGAAAATAGCTACCAGAAGAGGATATAACAATACAAACAACGAACAATTTGGAAATTACATACGGTTTCGTGGTTTTCTTTGCAGTATGACTTTTTAAAATTTTAGTCACAAGCTGCAGTTATTTAAAGTAAAAAGCTAAAAATTGTATCTTTTGGAGCCAACAGTAAATCCAGTAAGTGCATTTTTCTGACCTGCTCTTCTTCGACCACAACATGAAATTCTTTATTTGCCAAAAGGGCTTGCATTTCAAAATTCGATCAAATTAAATTCAAATAATGCTGCGTTATCCCGAGGAGAAATCATATTTATCAGAAGGGGGCGGGGGGGGGGGGGGTCGTTGATTCTAAATACCACTTTTTGGGGAAATGTTCACACGTCATCTCATTCTAGGAAAAAATTCGTTAATAGATAATGCTTTGAGTCTATTGCAGTGGCTTTTATCCATTTATGATAGATGGGGNTTGTTTAATTTGTTCACGAAAATAGCTACCAGAAGAGGATATAACAATACAAACAACGAACAATTTGGAAATTACATACGGTTTCGTGGTTTTCTTTGCAGTATGACTTTTTAAAATTTTAGTCACAAGCTGCAGTTATTTAAAGTAAAAAGCTAAAAATTGTATCTTTTGGAGCCAACAGTAAATCCAGTAAGTGCATTTTTCTGACCTGCTCTTCTTCGACCACAACATGAAATTCTTTATTTGCCAAAAGGGCTTGCATTTCAAAATTCGATCAAATTAAATTCAAATAATGCTGCGTTATCCCGAGGAGAAATCATATTTATCAGAGGGGGGGGGGGGGGGGGGGTCGTTGATTCTAAATACCACTTTTTGGGGAAATGTTCACACGTCATCTCATTCTAGGAAAAAATTCGTTAATAGATAATGCTTTGAGTCTATTGCAGTGGATTTTATCCAATTATGATAGATGGGACTAGTTTCTGTTTGGCTTCTTGTCACACACGAATTCGTATAAGAGACCATGTTTTACCTCGATCGTGAACTCTACAAAAGGTTGTCATCAAAAGTCCGAAAACTATTCTAGAAAGCAGAAGATAAGCTCTCATATATCAGTGTCTATATTCCTTGGTATTAATTTATACCTAGAATTAGAAGAAAAACATTTTCAAGGCATTTCGTGTTCTGTGTCGGAGATCTACTTTACATTTGATTTCCAAGGTCAGCCCTGCAATAAAGTCACACCTCAGAGAGTTTAGGAACTCATACGGTTTTGCTTCCTCGTTTCAAAATCTGAATTTGTTCTATAGTTTTCTGATCATTGATAAATCGATCATTCTTGTCCTGTTTTTCGTTGTCCTTTCGTTTCTCTTCGTCTTTAGTGGCCGACTTGGTCTCTTTGTTATCCTTCTTCGCTTCATCATTGTTGCCCTTCTTGCTACCTTCAGCCTTGGTTGCCTCAGCGTTGCTCTTTCCATCTTCTTTCTCAGCCTTCTCTGATTTTGTATCTTTTGCCTCCTTGTCAAACTTTTTAGTATCTTTCTCGACTTTCTGTTCTTTTTCTGAATCAACTTTTGCAGTTGATTTTGCGTTGCTTTCCTCGCTTTTAGCATCCGAGCTCTCCTTGCTATTCCCCTCTGCTTGCTTTGCAGCTTCCTTCGAGTCTGATTTCTCACCTGATTCTTTAGAGGCACTCTGTTCGCTTTCGGCTTTATTGGCAGTACCAGCATACGCAGACTTCGAATCCTCTTTCTTTACCTCACTTTGACCTTGCTTCTTAGATTCACTCCCTTTAGCCGTTTCATCCGCAGATTTGGATTTTTCGTTTGCTGCCACTTTGTCTTGCGAATCTGCTTTGCTTTTTGATTCTGATTTGTCTTGTGAAGCTTCTTTCTCCTGTGAGACGGTCTTCGCCTCTTTAGCTTCTGTAGTTGCACTTGACTTCTCTTTCGACACTGTCTTCTCAGAGCTAGCTTGACTCGTGTCACTTTCTCGTTGTTGTGCTTCAATATTCTTGTCTTGACTCTGTTTAGCATCTGTTGCAGAACTTTCAGAGCTCGATGTCTTTGTTTCTGTTTTTTCAGCTTCTTTCTCTTTACTGTTGTTGTCATGTGACTTCTCTTTCGAAGCACTCACTTCAGATTCACTTTTCTCGGCATTTATCTTGACATTTTTTTCTTGATCTGCTTCCTTTGCCTTGCTCTTTTCTACATTCTCATTTTTTCCTTTATCACTGCTTGCCTCGACCTTCTTTCCCTTCTCTGCTTCCTTTGCCTTGCTCTTGTCTACTTTCTCATCTTTTCCTTTATCGCTGCTTGCCTCAACCTTCTTTCCCTTCTCTGCTTCCTTGGCTGCTTTCTCTTTCTTGCCTTGTTTCTCTATCTTTGCCTCCTTCTTAGTTTCATCACTTACGCGTTCCCTCTGCTCACTCTGGTCAACATCATAAACATAAGCAGTGCCTGTTTCTTGGTTCTGATATTCTTTGCCCGTCTTTGCTAACTTCTCATTACTAGCAAAGCTTTTTGATTCGTTCTCTTTAGTCTTGGTAACATCTTTGGCGTCATTGCCTGCCTCTTTGCTGCCACTTTTCTCCACTTTTGCTTCACTTTGTGTTTTAGCAGATTCTTCCTTTTGATCTACTTTTTCTGTTTTGGCACTTGACTTGTCATCTTTCGCAGTTTCATCTCTGTCTACTTTGACCTGGTTATCATTTGCAAAGTTAGCAGTTTCCTTTTCATTTCCTTGTGTCTCCTTGCTTTTCACTTTCTCGCTTTCTTGAGCTTTCTCTGTTTTTGATTCACTTTCCTTCTCCTCTTTTCCTTTCACCTTCTCCTCTTTTTTGCTGCTCTTCTCTGCACTCTTACTCTTTTCCTTTTTGTTCTCCTTGCTTTCTTTTTCCTTATCAGCTTTCGAATTTTTTTCCTCGACATCTTTTCCCTCTTTGCTTTTATCCTTCCCAGCTTTCCCTCCATCAAATTTCTTCTCATCAACTTTTTCGGCTTCCTTTGCCTTCTCCTTCAATTTCGTTTCTTCCCCCTTTTTATTTTCCCTTTTCCCTTCCTTTTGCTCCCCTTTCCCTTCCCCCTTCTTGTTCTCCTTTTCCTCTTTCTTCCCGTTTCCCTCCTCCTCTTTTCTTGATTCCTTCTCCTTTAATTTATTCTTTTCCATATTTTTCTTTGATTGCTGTGAAATCAGTACTTCATAATCAGACAGATATTCTTTCGAAACTTTTTCTCCTACTTCATCTGAAGTTTGCGCTGTGCTTTTCTCTTTTTCAGTTGATTCCTTTGCCTCGTTTTTGCTTTCCGCCTCGTTTTCTTTCCCCTTTTCAGCTGTTTTATCTTCTTTGCCCTCCTCAGCTTTCCCGTCAGTCTTGGAAGCCTCCTTTTCTCCTTTATCCTCCTCTTTATTTTGACTTGAAACATCTCCATGCTTTTCCAATCTGTTTGCATTATCTTCGATTTCTGTAGCAGAGATTAGATCTCCTACATTGTTTATCTTGAAAGTGTACTTCGTTCTTTTTGACCCTCTCAGTATTTTTGATTTTGTCGTTGCGTCGTTTTGGTCGCTCACTGCTACTGCTTCATTAGGTCCAACTTTTCCCTCCGTTTCACGCCTATTCCTAAATGGAAACCCATNTTTTTATTTTCCCTTTTCCCTCCCTTTTGCTCCCCTTTCCCTTCCCCCTTCTTGTTCTCCTTTTCCTCTTTCTTCCCGTTTCCCTCCTCCTCTTTTCTTGATTCCTTCTCCTTTAATTTATTCTTTTCCATATTTTTCTTTGATTGCTGTGAAATCAGTACTTCATAATCAGACAGATATTCTTTCGAAACTTTTTCTCCTACTTCATCTGAAGTTTGCGCTGTGCTTTTCTCTTTTTCAGTTGATTCCTTTGCCTCGTTTTTGCCTTCCGCCTCGTTTTCTTTCCCCTTTTCAGCTGTTTTATCTTCTTTGCCCTCCTCGGCTTTCTCGTCAGTCTTGGAAGCCTCCTTTTCTCCTTTATCCTCCTCTTTATTTCGACTTGAAACATCTCCATGCTTTTCCAATCTGTTTGCATTATCTTCGATTTCTGTAGCAGAAATTAGATCTCCTACATTGTTTATTTTGAAAGTGTACTTCGTTCTCTTTGACCCTATTTTTTGTATTTTTGATTTTGTCGTTGCGTCGTTTTGGTCGCTCACTGCTACTGCTTCATTAGTTCCAACTTTTCCCTCCGTTTCACGCCTATTCTTGACTGGAAACCCATCTGCGTCTTCCATGCAGTAAATTCCAATAATAACTGCAATGAATAACAGTTTGAACACCATGATGGCGGAGCGCTCTATTTCTGCTAATCTTTCGCAACTTCTATACTTTCCTGTAAAATTCCAACCAAGAACTGTGCTGCTAAAATTGTACCAACCAAAACTTTCCTTTTCTGACAACGATTTTCTTGAAAATGTTGCCGTGTTAACCTTTATTCATTCTGACCAAACTTTTTCAATACCACTTATCTACGAGATTATCTTGTGCAATGTTTTCTGTCCACTTCAACAACAAAACAAAAGATCAATTCGGTCTCTTACGTTAGTCGCGATACCTTTAAGACCAGCTTCTCCCTTAAATAATTCATAAATTCTATTCTGCTAATGAAAGCGCGTGTCTAACAATGATAGGCTTTATATTCATTCCTTGGACATGTTTATCAAGCGCCAATTCACCCGCTCAAAAACATGTCAAGTATCTTCATGGTACGCTGCGTCGTGAAGCTCCGCCGTACAGTTTAGGCCGCAAACGACAGCTGCACACAGAGCCAGGAAATGGTTCTTACCATGCCTTAAGAACCCCTTTTTGCGTTCTCTCGTTAAATGATATCTTTAACAAGCGCCAATTCACTCGCTCGGAAACATGTCAAGTATTTTTCATGATACGCTGCGTCGTGAAGCTCCACCTTACAGTTTAGGCCGCAAATGGTAGCTGTACACAGAGCCAGACCATGCCAGAACCCCTGTTTGCGTCGTCGTGAAGCTCCACCTTACAGTTTAGGCCGCAAATGACAGCTTTACACAGAGCCAGACCATACCAGAGCCCCTGTTTGCGTCCTCCCATTCAATGGCATGTTTAACAAGCGCCAATTCACCCGCTCGGAAACATGTCAAGTATTTTTCATGATACGCTGCGTCGTGAAGCTCCATCTTACAGTTTAGGCCGCAAACGACAGCTGTACACAGACATAGGAAATCTCTCTTTCCATGCATTCTGCACCCCTTTTTGTGATCTCCATGACACCGGGTGCGAAATGTCGACCATGACACCGGGTGCGTCAAATAGAAGTTCGGCCGTTTGAAAATTCGTAGTACCTTGAGTACTGTACGGATTTGTACGAATCAAATTTTGCTTGATAGAAGAGATACCGAAGTATTTTTTTGCGAAATGAAGGAAAAAGGTCCTAAACCCTCGATCAAATCGTCAAGAATCACCTCACCCAGAACATTACGAAAGTCCATTTTATATCCCCTAAGAGTTGAAAATAAACTTTAGACAACACTATTTTTCACGGATAAGAAATCTAGTGGACCCATTTATAGCAATTGAACTGCAAACCTTAGTAATTGTTTAAAAATTAATTTATTATAACTCTGGAGGGAAAAGAAACGACCTTGCGTATTGTTCTGTGTGAGGAGATTCTTTACGATTTGATCGAGGGTTTTAGGGTTTTATTTTTTCGTAGAATCGAATAGGACTATAACTATAACTAACTATAACTATAACTATAACCACAACTATAACTATAACTATACTATATTTGTATTATTAACTATACTATATTTTGTCAGTGCTTAATAAATGCAAGAATTTGATTCATTCGTTTATTTACAGCTGGGGGATGATGATTACAGCGAAGAATCAAAGTCAACCACAACAACAGTTAGTGATAATTATTCGGAAGACTGTGACGTTGAACAGGTATTGCTCTTTACACTTTCTCCTAGCTATTCATGCATCTTGTAATAGATACATTGGCTCTGGTATCTTTTCATTGTAGTACTAATGCCGAATTTGAAAATCCCAAAACGCCGATTTGTTTTTATTAACATTTTAGAAGATGTGTGCATTAGGGCTCAACCCTGTTTCTACTGCCGAAAATGGTCTGTGTGTTCCCTACATCGTTGACCACAGGGAAACCAAGAAATAATTGTAAAATTTGTAAAACAAATTTGTCTTTCTTTGTCCCCTGTGCGCTTCGTTATTTGTATACCTTAGCCGCCCTGTGCTCCGCGAAAGACTGCGTATGCGGAGCACAGGGGACTAAGGTACACAAATAACGAAGCGCACAGGGGACAAAGAAAGACAAATTTTTTTGTTTTCAATTTTTTTTAGCATCAATTATTTCCTGGTTTCCTTGTGCGTTGACCAGCCATCTACTATCTCCAATTGAGCAGCGCAGCGTGACGTTTGGAGGACTTTCATTCCTGTGAGATGCTTTTTGACGCTGCGCTGCATCATTTGATCTTTTTTGTCCCTTACGATCATCTTTGCTCATTTTTTTATAAGAAACTTTGCTCTGACCTTATAGTAGGGTTTCTTAACGTAGGGCCCAATTCTTGTTGTAAAAGTTTCTTGTAGAGTTTCTTAATTTTTCGTTAAACTGAATTTCACATTTTGTCAAAATTCAACGAGGACCGCTTTTTCAACCAAGATTTGCTTGAAAGAAGCAAATAATAAACAAAAATCTACTTTTTAATATTATTTGGGCTGTTGGTACGCTTTCTGTTTAAAAACACTGTTGCAACTCATAACTAAAATTGACAAAGTTTCTTAATTTTTTGGAACTAGGCTACTACAGTTTCTTATAAGCGGTTTCTTATAAAAAGTGTTCTCTCACATTAAGTTGATTAATTTTTACAGCAACAATACATCTCACCATCGGATATTAGAAAGAGATTGACAGAATATCTTGCAGCTCCAAAAGCACTGTTTATGGTTCGAGACCCCGAAGATCCTTCAGGTATTGTTCATAAAGTTTTCTAATTTCTATGATATACTGGGTGGGGGGCTCGTAAAAATCCCCTTGCTTCGAAAATTGCAGCGATGAAAAATGGTTGTGCTACTGCTAACAAAAATTGCTTATTTGAATAGCTAGCACATGAAGCATTTCTGTAAACATTTAATATCTTTCATCGATGTACCTGAGAAGAATCTTATTTCAAAACAAAAACAATTAAATTGAAAACTTTAGTCACTACGAAGTTTGATCAAGATAAAGCTACAGCTTTTGCCACTGTATAATATTTCAAGAAAGAAATAATTGTTCTGAGAAGTGGTGGATACCAGGAAGCGATGGGGCTCGGTGGCCCTCAATGTAGGGGAGAACAACGACCTTGTGTTTGAAACTATCGAAGTAAGAATGCTTTTTAACGGACACAATAGCTTCGCCTTCCAATATTTGACTAAGTGTCCGCCACTGGTTCTGAGTTATTCGGTATGATAAAAAAAGTTTGGTATGATTCTCTGACATTGTTATGGGTAATGTCACACATTGGTATTTGCTTAGAAATCGAATCTGTAGTAATGATAGGATTAATGCAGTTGACACTACCCAAGCGAGATGCTAACCCTAGACCCCTGATCTGGCACCTCAGTACTCTACCAATTAAGCTGCTTCAGGACGGATTCTCCACGATGACTCATGGTGCTCAGTAGCTAATGACAAGAGGTGGGCAGTGTGAAATTTAGTGGTTTAGCTAAACTGAAGTACTTCCAGGAAAACTCCCGGCTGGTCAAAAAGAACTTGCACCGTTTGAAAAAGCATCAATTAGATTACTTTACTAATAATTAAAATTTATTTTTTTGCATTTGTGTCAAGTACCAAACTTGTTTTAGACATATTATGAAGTCTTGAAATGGCTTTGAATTTGTTGGAATTTTAGAAGCTACCTGGTTTTGAAGCATACTCCAGAATCAAAAGTAATGATTATCAAATTGGATTTTAATGCCGCAGAGCTACTTAAATTGGTTTCTTATGTCATTAATGTAGCTCTTGTGTCGTGTGGGACTTGAACTTTCATATGAAATCGCAAATTATAGATTTCTAGCTAAAATTCCATGTTTTGTAAAATACCATTGCTAAAAAAAGGTTTTTCTTGCCGTAATTTCTCTGCCTCTCTCCCGNTTTTGCATTTGTGTCAAGTACCAAACTTGTTTTAGACATATTATGAAGTCTTGAAATGGCTTTGAATTTGTTGGAATTTTAGAAGCTACCTGGTTTTGAAGCATACTCCAGAATCAAAAGTAATGATTATCAAATTGGATTTTAATGCCGCAGAACTACTTAAATTGGTTTCTTATGTCATTAATGTAGCTCTTGTGTCGTGTGGGACTTGAACTTTCATATGAAATCGCAAATTATAGATTTCTAGCTAAAATTCCATGTTTTGTAAAATACCCTTGCTAAAAAAAGGTTTTTCTTGCCGTAATTTCTCTGCCTCTCTCCCGGAAGAACAAAATAACGACCAACTATTAGATGTATTTTGTTCTGAAACATATGCGCAAAAAGAAATTTAAAAACTTGGGTTGTTAAAGATCAATATTCACTTTTCACCGTGTCTATTTCATTTGATTTTGCTTAACTTGGAAGTGAAAAAGCAAAGCCATTATCAGTATTATATAATTATATATTGGTAAATTAGTCTTAGTACTTCTGTAAAATTAATTGTTTTGAACATGGATTATTATAGATCAACGTTTACTTTGACGAGATTTAAGATGGTTCGAACAAGTTTGATTCAATGAATGAAAATGAATGGTTGAGAACAAATGTCATTGAGCTAGTTCCTTACGAATTAAAATAATATTTCTACATTAGCCGCATCTTATGAATAATTACCGGGTTTTTTAATCCACTGGCCAAATGTCTAATCCTCCGTGCACCTGCATTTCAATTGAAATTGCGTCTGAATAGCGCTTTCGATTTTACAAGCAAACGAATACTAATCTCAGTTAGAAAATGTGGTTTCGCATGAATTAGATTAAAGCGAATTGTTAATAAGTAACAGGAAAACAAGGAAATGTGCGTGTTAATCTCTTGCAAACAGTTTTCTGGGGATTATTTTGCACAATTTCGCTCATATAAGAAACAGGCGATCAATTTCCTTTTTGTTCGTATTAGCAATTTTCGGTAATATAAGGAATAGGCGATCAATTTCCAGGTGATCAATTTTAATTGACTTTTGGGTCAATTTCTTGCAAAACATCTTCAGACAACAGAGAGATCGTTTCAAAGCAGTTTTGCGTTTAATTTGAGAATTTTAATTGACTTTTGGGTCAATTTCTTGCAAAACATCTTCAGACAACAGAGAGATCCTTTTAAAGCAGTTTTTCGTTTAATTTGGGCAAACAAAAAGCGAGATATAAATGAGCAACAGGTAATTGATTACTTTACTTTGGGTCAATTTCTTGCAAAACATTTTTATTAGGTGGCAGAGATCCATTTTGTGTAATTTTCATTCATTTTTGTGAAATTAAATGCGAGATGTACACAGATAACATGTTATTAATGACTTGTAGGTCGCTTTCGTGCTGGAAAAAATTTAATAAGTAAATGATCACAGTACCATAAAATAGCGTAGGTGGAAAACACGACGTTTCGAGCATATACTCGTTATAAAGTCAACATATTTTGATTGAATTTCATGGCAGACAGTTTTCGAAGATAGATGGGGCCTTTTGGACAATTTTCGTTAGTTTTGAGTAAATTAAGTTTAAAGCGAATCGTGAATAAGTAACAGGAAAACGAGGGAACGTGCGTTAATCTCCTGCAAAACCTGAGTNAGGTGATCAATTTTAATTGACTTTTGGGTCAATTTCTTGCAAAACATCTTCAGACAACAGAGAGATCGTTTCAAAGCAGTTTTGCGTTTAATTTGAGAATTTTAATTGACTTTTGGGTCAATTTCTTGCAAAACATCTTCAGACAACAGAGAGATCCTTTTAAAGCAGTTTTTCGTTTAATTTGGGCAAACAAAAAGCGAGATATAAATGAGCAACAGGTAATTGATTACTTTACTTTGGGTCAATTTCTTGCAAAACATTTTTATTAGGTGGCAGAGATCCATTTTGTGTAATTTTCATTCATTTTTGTGAAATTAAATGCGAGATGTACACAGATAACATGTTATTAATGACTTGTAGGTCGCTTTCGTGCTGGAAAAAATTTAATAAGTAAATGATCACAGTACCATAAAATAGCGTAGGTGGAAAACACGACGTTTCGAGCATATACTCGTTATAAAGTCAACATATTTTGATTGAATTTCATGGCAGACAGTTTTCGAAGATAGATGGGGCCTTTTGGACAATTTTCGTTAGTTTTGAGTAAATTAAGTTTAAAGCGAATCGTGAATAAGTAACAGGAAAACGAGGGAACGTGCGTTAATCTCCTGCAAAACCTGAGTGTGACTATTTATACACCCCCCGGCGTAGCTACAAATGTCTTGCTACATTATTTGTGTGAATGTTGTGATTCTTTTGGTTTGTAAGAACGCTGCACTTTGAGGCTATCAATCGACTAATCAATGATTCGTTGATTTATTGATTGGTCGATTGATGAATGGTTGACTGATTCGTTGATTCTTTCATTATTTACAATATCAGTGACGAAACATTTTCTTGTTGTAGCTGCTGCATTGAAGGAGCCTTGGGAAGAGAAGGTGGAACGAATCCGGAGCTCATCTCCTTATGGACATATGCCCTCTTGGAATATCCTTTCTATACACTATTTAGCGTATGCGTCAAATCTTTAAAATGGCTGATTTAAATGGCTATTACATCTTTTAATTGAATGGCTTGAAAGAAACTTCTGCTACTTTACTATAATTCTACAGTTGGACTTTTCGAAATCTTGAATCTTACATCTTGAATATTTTCGAAATTATGGCTTATTTTATACTTCAATTCGTTTGATGATGTGACGTCATAAATTTTTAAATCGTAAACCAGAAGAGTGAAAGACTTGTGCTTGATACCATATTGTAGAGATTCATAAACTAAGGCTTTCTTGAAAATTATTCCATGTTTCCTGAGAAAGTTTAGAAATTAGGATGGTTTAATTGTTTTCAAAACATTTCTTGAATTCTTAAAAAAGGAGAAAAACCCTCCAGTTCTTAAAATATTGAAGATTTCAAAAAGTCCAACTGTAGAATTATGGCAAAGTAGCTAAAGTTTCTTTCAAGCCATTCAATTAAAAAAATTGGTCAAAGAATTTTACACCGACGTTTTTAAAGATTTTAAACCTATGAGTAGCCACAAACAATCTGAAGACTTAATTTATAAGTTATTAATTTATTAATTTATTAATCTTAAGTGCACAAAATGCAAATTCGAAGATGTTTTTGCTCCGGTCAGACTTCGACGATTTTTCAATCTGGCGTACTGTTTTTTCGAAAACAGTTACTCTGACTCGTTTTGGAAACCCGTTATCATCATCATCATCATCATCATCATCATCATCATCATCATCATCATCATCATCATCATCATCATCATCATCATCATCATCATCATCATCATCATCATCATCATCATCATCATCATCTAGTTATTTACAGTAGGCGTGATATTTGTCCAGTCAAGTTCTTTCGATCGCCTTCACACGACACCTGAACGTAAAAAGATTTACTTTAACCGCGCTAGTATTCAATAATGAATCAAATGACTATTTTTATTGACCCAGCTGTGTTTGAATTAGAACATTCTACTGGTTTAAACTGGTATTAAAAAGCGCTCTTACTTCCAATTAAACGCACTGACTATAGAGAGCCTACGTGGGCAGCTAAACAAGATTAGCCGTTCTATTTCAATTCGCTAACTAAAAATAGGAGTTTGATTATAAAAACAGGGTAGAAAGACGCGTTAGATATGGGATAATGCATTTTCTAAACTCGTTTTAAACGCATTTGTAGTGAGTTGTCGCTTTCAAATGTGATCAAAACTTTTTGATTTCATCCAAATGCGTTAGGATATAGGATATCTTATCTTCAAAGGCGCAGAGAAAATCTCAAATTGAGGCAATAGTAATTTTGAAATTTTTTCTGTCATATTTTTAGATGGGTAAGAGGAAAAGCGGATTGTGTTTTGGGCTTATGAGTAAGAGGAAAGAGCGAAACTGTGTTTGAGGATTATATGGTGGTATAAAGAATCAGAACTATTAGGCCTACCTTTGTGCATTTTGTCTTTGCCAATCTTCTCCGTTGTCCTGTCGATTTTGCATTTTCAGAAGGCTGCAGTCGCTTTCCATTTACCTCTCAAAGCGCCATGTTTTTTAAAGTTGTTGTACGTTGTTCCGTAAAGCTCCTTAAAACAACTTTTAAACGATGGCGCTTTGAGAGGTAAATGGAAATCGACTGCAGCCTTCTGAAAATGCAAAATCGACAGGACAGCGGAGAAGATTGACAATGACAAAATACACAAAGGTAGGCCTAATACTTCTGATTCATTATACCACTATATCATATTATATGAACCCAAAACACATTCCGCTTGTCCTCTTACCCATGATTGTTAATGCATTTCTAATGCGTTTTTACTGTAGTGTGAACCAAGCTTAAATACCCTGTGCTGCCCATGATCATTTGCAGTCTCACAGTGACTTGTATACTGTATGAAAATTATTTTGGCCTAGCAAACGCGAGGTTGAATAAACGTTGTCATACTATCGCTTTTGCTCTCAAACAACAGACATTCCTGAAAATAAATGAAGTATTGGGACAGCTTTGTTCCGTGTAGCTATTTATATTCCCATAATGGCGTGTTCGAAATATGTTGTTTACGGTCAGTATGATGCTTGATGGTTCGTGCGCCTGCAAAGGATCTTGGGGAGCACAGGGTCTTTAACTGACGTAAATTGACTCTTTAAACGATATGATTTCAAGCTGTTTCGCAAGAATTTGTATCAGAGCCGCACCCTGAAGATATGTGAATCCTTAACTTGTTTTACGACTTCAACCAGCGATCGTTAAAACCGGTGATGATTTGCGACAAGAATGTTTGGCTTACCAACTACTGCGACAATTTCTGGTGAGTATATAACTTGAATGCATAATAGTTTTGCCTTGGTTGATCTTGAAACCAATGGATCTCTTTTGGGTAACAAATCTATCAAAAGACTCAATCAAAATTCCCAGTTATTTTATTGATAAAACTAATGGCTCTCTATCTAATGACTTTCCTTCATGATAATATTGGGATGAATTTCTGTTATCATTGCTTGCAACTTTAGGAACCATCAGAATTGGTCGGTTAGCTTTCGGCACATTGAAATCCCTTAAACCAGCCGATAAAACCGTTTAAATGCCTGCACTTGGATGATAAAATATTTTGCCGACTTTATGCCAAAAATATGAAGTGCCGAATATTTCGATTAAATATCCAGAAAAATCGGATCTTTTTAGCCGATATTTGACTGTTCCTCGCTGAATAGCCGAATTCGCTTGCAAAATAGCTGATTTACAAAGTTGCAATATCTGAATACTTAAATTGCAGATAAAATTTACTTTCGGTAGAATTCGGCTAAAAAGCAAACAATCAATTCGGACGATCCCTTAGTCAAAGTAATTTTTCTGTAAAACTGTAAAACTGTAAAACTTAGGAATACCGGGTGAGTCAGAAAAATGTTTTGGCGTTTGAAAGTTTGTAGCTTTCAAACCATTTATCGGATTCCTATAAACTGATATTACCTGTGTAGCTAACATATCAACTTTGATAAGAAAGTTTAGTTTGTCAAAATCGGTTGTATCGTTCTCAAGTGACAAAAGCGATTTTATGAAAGTGCTTAATCTCAAAATCCTACAAATGCAGGCCTGAAATCCTTGATGAAATTTGCTAGCAGTCCAGCCTCACGGAAAATAGAAAATAGACGAAAAAAGGCTGAAGGACAATCCCCAAGTGTATATGATTATACGGCAGACCCTTTATGTACCTAGTCAATGTTTGAGTAATAAGATAGATCGATAGAGAGTTTGATTATGATAGCTATGGGGCTAAATTGCCAGTAGATTTGATCCAGGATTTTATGCCTGTTTTGAAGGATTTTGAGATGAAGCATATTTATAAATCGCTTGCAATTCGAAAACGATTCAACCCTTTTTGACGAAGTAGATTTTCTTATCTAAGTTGATATGTTAGCTACACAGATATTATCATTTTATAGTAATCTGATAAATGGTTTGAGAGCTAGAGGCTTTCAAACACATAAATATTTTTCTGACTCACCCGTTATACCATTCACTCACATACTGGAGAACGTCTCATGCCGTTGATCTGAGATGCTTAATTTAAAAGGGCTCCGTCTCCAACTGTCGGTCGATATGATGATTTTGCAGTTTGTGATAGGCAATATCACACAGACTTCTCATCTTTTTTTCAAAAATGAAAGCGTTATTTTGAAGATAAATCCTTGTGCTTCACAGAGGAACAAACCAATTCATATCTTTTACGATTGGTGGGATATAAGTGGATTTTCAACTGTCACTTTTTGGTGGCTATTGTGAAGCCATCAAACAAACTGCAGAAGAGAATGGACAATTGCCTAAAACAATGGTGTTTACAGATTTGTTACAGTTTGGTGACGGAGCCAATTTAGCCAATTTTACATATCTTATTCTTTTAGGCGATTTGGCAACAAGAAAGAGTACCATTGTGGATAAGACCGTGAGTTCTTCAGTTAGTTGTTTTAATAACGTTTTAACTGTTTCCTGCACCGCGAGGTTGACACAGAATTCCCTAAATGATAGAAGGACATGAGATCTAACAGCTCATGCATACGCTATTGTCCTGTTTTTGCTTTTGATGTTTAAGATAAGTCTCACGATTGAAACAACTTTGTTGCCACTACCGGCTGAGTCAAGAAAGTTAAATCGTTTGCAAACCCATAGTTTGCTAGCCATTCCTCATATTTGATAAAATTGGGTTTGGTTTTCGCCAGTTTTTTCTAGCGCCGTGTATCGAAAGAAGACATTTTTCTAGAGCCTGCTATGTGCTTGGAGAAGGTTGTTACTACATTTCTACTCGGTTTAATATGTAAATTTTGGGTATGCTTTGCCAGATTATCTCTAGGGTTAGCGGTCGTTTGGATGCGAACATCTCTTTTTGATGGGCACACCCCTGTACTTGTGAAGGTCAAGTACCCCCCCCCCCAGGTGTAATTGCCGGTTCTTTAAAGGGAACTTGCCATGGTATATAGGCTTGTCTATAAATAGAACAAAAAAAACACTCTGACACATCATTGTTGCTTTGGCTATGCATTGTTTAGATTTTTTTTCTCTCTGCAAATGCAAGCTTTTAACCTTGCGCAAACCCTTTAAAGGTAAAAGGCAGCGGGCGGTAAATATGTCCATCTTTTAATAGAACAAAGAAATACCCACGCACGCATTGTCTGCTTAGCTTGTGCACATTCAAATTTCTGCAATTTTAATACATTTTTTTACACTTGCCCGTGCTCTTGTTCATGAGCACATCTTTTAACTCTGCCGATTACCTTTAATTAATGTCATGCAAATCTTCTATATGAGTTGATTCAATCCAAATTTACATTGGCAGGTATTCTGTTCTGGTTACATCAAACGAAGGTGGTCTTATTGAGCCAATTGTCAATGCTGTGTCGTTGCATCAAATTAAAAAGAGAAGCAAAGTGTCCTTACTCGGCTACTTTCTAAAGGTAATTTCCTAAACTTCTTATTTGTATTCCTGTTATTGAATTGGCTGTTACAGTAGATCGCCGCTTTGTAGAAACTCAAATTCTGAAGCTGGCTAAAGCGTTTCTTAAGTAAAAGGTACAGAGTAGAGCGAGCTTACATCACATGCCTAGACACGCGTAAAAAAGTGGGTTGCTGTATGACGAAAACTCAAAAGGACGTAATTGAAAATTCTAAAGCATCATAGTAGTTGAAGATGGAAGGTAGAGAGTAGAGCGAGCTTACATCACATGCCTAGACACGCGTAAACAAGTGGGTTGCTGTGTGATGAAAACTCAAAACGACGTAATTGAAAATTCTAAAGCATCATAGTTGATTACCTGGTTGCTTTGGAGTCGTTTCTCATCTTCTTCTGCCTCTTTCCTAGTTTATGCATACTTCGAATTATCTCTAAAATTGAATTGAATTGTCTCATTTTTACCTGGAAATTCG
>REGM01000067.1:959060-969115 GCA_004194415.1 Aurelia aurita
GGGTAAGGTAGGGTTTAGTTAGGGTAAGGTAGGGTTTAGTTAGGGTAAGGTAGGGTTTAGTTAGGGTTAGTAGGGTATTTATTCAAACACGTTCCCGAGAGATATGGCATAAAGCTGGTCCGCCAAAGTGCATACTAGCCTTTACGCCTAGATTCCCTTTGCGCCTACTTTACATAATTTACAATTTATTTAGATAGATACTATTATTGGTTACTAATTACAGGATAAAAACCTGCAAAAATACAGGGTGTTTCAGAAAAAACGCAACCCAACTATATTGAAAATTATAAACAAATAACAAGATTTGAATAGATGTAATGTATACCGTCTGAAAGTACAATCTATCGTCTTTCCGATGATATGCAGTTTGGATGCATCAATGGAATTATTTATTATTTAATTGATATTTTTTTAAGTATGGCCGATTTCAAATGCAGCATGCTGTAAGAAAAAAATCAAGACCTTTTTTAAAGTAAAAAATTATAAAACAGATTTTATCAAAGCATTTGAGGTGATGCCCTTAGGCAGGAAGCATAGAAATTTATTCCCATTAGAAGCATTTATTAAAAATGATCAAATGAGCTCTCATAAAGATGGGTTTTCACCTATGTAAATGTCTTAACAATTTCCTGCATCTAAGATAGGCCGTACTTACCACAACGTCAATAAAGTGATAAATGATTCAATTAATGTACCCAAGCTGGCTATCATTAGGAAGAAGATAGATTGTGCTTTCAGATGGTACAAGTCAAACTAATTCAAATATCATTATTTTCTGAAGAATTTCGAATAAAGGTGGGTTGCGTTTTTTAAACACCCTGTATATCCTGTTAGGAACCCATCTCCTGTTCATATACTTTGCAGTGCCTACAGTTGCATTTGTCACCTTTCGAACACATAACTTGTTTTTTAAACATGGGAATTATGCTTGATTCGTTTATTTCGTGCGGTAACATCTGGCACACATCTTATTTCCAAGAGAGGCTACAGTCTCGGCTCCAAAGGTAGTGCTGTGAACCTTTGGAAGCTGTGCATCATTACCATGTGACTGGAGAACGCGTCAACACCTTAAATTGGTCTTAAATCGAGAGCCGTTGTCTTGCAAGATTTGTTTGTTGAAAGACGCAGAGTTATAGAGATTCTTCTGACCCTTTTTAAAGAAAGTTTATCTGCCATTTTGTTTGGTTATTTTGTCGCTGTTTATTTTTTTAGAGTTTGTAAGGGTGAGAGGTTCCTTAAATTGCTGTGATAAAAGCAAATTTCCAGTAACTATTTTATGTGTACTAGTTACGTGCTCATCCTGATCAACAAGACTGAACAGAGAGATCAATTATCTTTCGTCAATTTTAAATGCGATACAGTAAAAACCTGCATATAAAAACCATCGCTTCCTGGGCTTAGCCTAGCGAAGGTTCTTTTTTCTGGGGCTTAAAATTCAATAATAGCGCAATTGAGAGGGATGTACTATGCAAAACCATATAGAAGACATACTTATCGCATCTAACATTTTGAAGCAGCTTTGTATCCAGTTTTAGTGCAATTTTCGCAAAGTTCAGAAAATTTTCCTGCAAAATTTTAGCCTAAATTTTCTTGGGTTCTTATATGCGAGTTTTTAGTGTGTTCGATTTTACATCTAGATCACGTGGCCTCATAGGCACCCTGTATATGTGGTTAGTTTGAGATGAATGCTTCATTTTTCAAGAATGTTTTTGCAAAAGGTCTGATTTTATTTGCAGCTTTGTTATTTTTTCTAGGCATAACAACAACATTCTGCTGAGTGCTGATGGTCGTATAATACATATTGATTTTGGATTTTTCTTGTCAAATTCACCTAAAAACTTGGGATTTGAGAGCTCACCGTTCAAGTTGACACAAGAATTCATTGAGGTAAGTCAATTTTGCAAATTACCCTTGATCTTGATTCCGTTTCACTGATAAAATGACCTTAACCCCATAATGCTTGGGCTATCTTTTTTTCTCTCTATATTTCTACCTAGCATCCGAAGGTAGTTTTTGGGAACACTGAGGAGCTAAGCTTATCGAAGCATTGTCCTGGTCCTTCCTCTCGATGTGACCACACCTCGTGATTCCTTTTGCCTGGAATTACAGAGAGTTGGCGACTCTCCTCACTCTACGTAGCTGGTTCGACCGGGCGGGGACTCGAAGCACCAACCTTCAGACTGGTAGACGAGCATTCCTGGGATTTGTCGTGGTATACCACACAAGACTCCTAGTTTGATCCAGGTTAGCCTACTGAATTTTACAACTTTGGTTTGGTTTTAGGCTTGTCCGACCTAGTTTAGTCTAAGCTGTTTCAAGTTGCTCAGTATGTGCGTCACATAGGCTTCAGATAAGTCAATGGACGCTTGGGGTACAACACATAACAACAATACTTAGGTGAACACTGGGCTAGAATTGTTGTTCGGATGCAAGATGGCTCTCGTAGGAATTCAACAGCAACGACATTGATTGTGAGTCATCTATAGACCTGAAAGTATCGTCTCAAAAGTATTCCAATTGTCTGACAGGATTGTTTTTGGATTGAGACTACTTTCACATGATGCGGGTACAATTTGAGAATGGCACAGCATTGTTACAGATAGGACTCATGTCCACACGAAAGTGGCACAAATTGTTTGCCGGCACAATTTGGAAACTACAAATCTTGAACACAAAACTGTAATCAGCACAACGGTGTCGTGTGAGCATTCGAAAACGATGAAAACAGAACATTTTGCGACGCTTTCGAAGTGAGGCTGATCGATTCTTTAGGCCTAGGTGCGTTTCTTTGGCGTCCATTTTAGCCTCGTTATTAGGGAGATTGCAAGGAGTTTGTTACCTTCAAATTTTCTGCCGTTTTCAGATTGTGCCGGTGGTATGGTGTGAACGTAATCTTAAATAATAAGGAAGCCGCCAATTAAACTAATCAAAAACTTTGCATCGAAAATACTTCAAACTGTCATTTCTCGTAATATTATTTAGGGTGATCAAAAAATTTCTATTTGTAGTGAACCGTGCTTTGAATTTTTGTTAATCCTATTTGGTAATAACAACATTTTGATAGCGAATATGAGGGAAATTGTCTGTAAAGCATCAAATAGATGCAATAAATCAAGCGAAGCATGCAATAGAACTATTAAATTCGGGATACATGCAGGATGGGGAGATGTCAGATTGAATGTAATAGCACAGTTCCTTTTGAAGGGCGATTGCTGATTTTTGCTCAAAGATAATTGTTTGTTCCTGTTTCTTTTTTGGATGGCAATTTGATTACTTTTGTCGGGATTTTTAAATTTTATATAAAGGGAAAGATTAGGGTGTAGGTGGTTTTATTACACGCTCAGCGCCAATGCAGAGAGGTAAAAAACCCCACAGAGAGGCTGCTTCAAAATTCTCCGAATCTCACCAGTTACGCAGCCGTAAACAGCCAACAACAAGAGAGAACTATTGCCGGCGTCGATTTAATCAAGAAATGGCCATTATTTTTCGCGTCATATTCCTTTCAGCGCTCATCTTCAAAATTCTTGCTTCAAGCAGCCTTTGTTCGCGTGGAACATATTTTGAGAAAGTTACAGGAAATCACGACCATGCAGAAGTGTCACCGATGAAAGAAATATTCAGTAAAAATTGTCACCATTGCAGCATGGATGAAAATTGCGCTTTTCTTGTAAATAATATAAAAGAAGGAACATACAAGAAAATTTCGAAAGAATCCGAATTGCCAACAGCAAGGGATGGATTGTTCATATGGAAGAAGATGATAATTCAGGATGGATCTAATAAACGAGGTATTATTGATTCAAATAATTACAAAAACATTTACCTTTGCTATTTTTATTGTGCAGATTGTATAGCATACTCACTTTTTTCATCATGAATTCTTCACAATACCTAACAATCGTTCATACAGACGACATGTCACGTGACTTGATAAATTCGCGCTCGAAAATCAGACTTGGGGTAAATGAAGCCATTACAAAGTATAGCGTTGCACTGGGATTTTGAGAGTGTCTCGTTTATTTATCGCAATAAATAAATTCAAAAAGCTTGGAGGCTGTTCAAATTATTCAAAAACTTTAGCAGATAGGTAGGCGAATTTGTAAAAGGAAGGTTGACTTTGAAAAAGCGACGAACAACTGACAGCCGACAGAGTTTGTGCTGCTAACTACGAAATTATTGACGCAAAGGCAAGTTTTTCACAGCTTTCTTGGCCTAAATTTTTGTTTTGCTTTTAAAAACAGCATGTTCGTGTGTTTATTTCATAGGTTTAGGTCTGACTGACAATTGCTACCTATCCTTTCCCTACTCACTATCGCAAGGTAGAATAGAGGAGCAATTTTATGCAACTTTTTGCAATTTTCCTATAGATTCCTATAGAAATTTTCTGAACATTTACCCCAAAACAAGATGGAGTCGTGTTTTCAATGCTGCTGTGACGTCATGCCGTCTGTATCAATAGACAAAACTAGTTGAGACTGCCAAATTTGCTGTATTTTTGACCCAAATAAAACCTCCCCTTTTATCTATGAAGCAACGTCGAAACGAGGCTGGGCGGGAGGGAGGTGGAGAGGTGGAGATAACAGAAATAAATAATATCGTCGAGTGTCCCAAAACGTTGTCTAGGATTGTAATGTGCGAGGCACAGAGGCATTGTCTAGTTCCGTACTATAACGTAAACCTCATAATAGGAAACTGAAGCTGCTACAAATTAAATTTTGTATTAAAGTTATGAAACTTAGATTTATATCAACAAGAGTTGAAGAGCTTGGATGAAAATAGCACGAAGAAACAAGGAAGACTGTTAAGGAGGTTGACGCGAAGAAAACAAAAGAAATGTTGGTATCCATAACAAGGTTAGCTGACAAAGTTTCCTGAAACAGAATTATTTTAACAACTTGGACCAAATTACACTTGAACCAAACAGCACAATATGCCGTTAATCCCTTTCGTCCAAGGTCCCGAAATTTCTGGAAAACATCATGAAACATGTGGCAGTAACATTGAAACCTTGTAGAATCGTAGTTTTAGTGTTTCTAGTAGATGAAAGAAATTAAAGCCCTGTTAACGTGCATGCCATTTGACTAAGGTGCATAAATTTGGCGATAAACAAAATATGCGCGACTTAAACTAACGCGAAATACCAAAAACCACGTCACTTTCGTGTAGTGTTAATTTCCTATAATAATTTACTACTAGACTTATTACGTTGAGTCCTAGTAATCGCTACCACCCACTACTCGTAGGGTGGATAGGTGGTAGCAATTACTAGGACTCAACGTAATAAGTCTAATTTACTACTAGAAACAATCAGAGTTGCCTTTGTCGCATGATCAAGGTAAAATGGCCCTGCTGCGTTTTTGTGCTCTATATAGAGCGGGTATTTTTCCTTTGTTGGTTAAAGGTCTTGTTATGGAAAGGCCATAGTTAGCATTTGTGGTTGAAATAGGCCAAGCCGGTCGATGATTGTGGTCGGTTTTACAGTCGAACCCGCTAAATCTGAACTGTACTCGATACCTTAAAAGTTCCTTTTTTTGCTTAAATACGGAAATAAGTGCAATAAATCACACTCTTTTGCTAATTCGAACAACTTCTGTCTTGAAAATCTTGTTGACTATAATAGACTTATAATTATCGTCCTAGTTGTCGCTACTACTACTACCTTAAACCCTACCTCCAATCAATCGCTCGTTTTAAAACAGGTTTTAGAGAGTATCTTTTGAACCTACAGGACCCAAACACGACCCCTTGGTAGAGCAGCAATTCTTAAAATTATTTTGTTTTCTTTTCTAAAAATACATTGTTATTAGTGTTAATTTTCCTAGCTGAAAGGTACTCGTGTATATAAATATTGATAAAATGAAAATCGACTGTTTGTTTAAGAACTATCTCTGAGATTTGCTACCAAAATCGCCAAAATGGGAGATGAAAGCTTCCATTTAGGACCATGGTATTTTATATAGCATTTTCATGAGCCCTTCCCCTTTTTTGCAGTTTACGAAAGCTGTCAGGAAGCAATGGATCGAGGAGTAAAACAAAGTGGGCAAGTGGAGCTATCACTGAATAACTGCCAAAGCGTTCGTGTGTACTGCGATATGACGACCGCAGGAGGAGGATGGATCGTCTTCCAGATACGAATGAATGGTGACTTGAGCTTTGATAGAAAATGGAAGGACTACGTAAATGGTTTTGGATCTTTGACTGGCAATTTCTGGCTTGGGCTTAATGCTATTCATCAATTAACAAAGGGAAGAAATGTCACTTTACGGGTTGATTTGCATGGCTTCTGGGTAGGAAAGGGATTTGCAGAATACGCTGACTTTGAAGTAGGAGACGCTGAGTCCAATTTCATTTTAAACGTTGGCAACTACACGGGAGACATTGGAGATTATTTACAAAAGCCAAATATCATGTTTACGACCAAAGACCATAGAGAACCAAAAGTAAATTTTGCTAATTTTTCCAGTGGAGGATGGTGGCATGCTCAAGGGTTTAATGCAAATTTGAATGGATTGGGTCCAAAGGGACCTCTGGAATGGGGGGCTGAGTGGAGGTTGAGGTTGGCATGGGGGGGATGGGCGAATAAGAACATCGAATCTACTGAAATGAAATTTCGATTAAATAACTGATATCGGTTATGACATTTAACGATACCGTATTTTCTTCACTAAACGTGTAGTCTCAAGTGAAAGCGCCCCCCCCCCCTTCATATGTAAAAATGCCGCCTAGGGGCCGCCTATTTGAGACAAAACTCGCAATAGTCGCCTCCCTTCAATAAACGCTGCGCTCTCACGTAGAATAGGCAAGAAAATGTTAAAAAATGAGCCATTTCATTGAAGGTTACTTCAATTCCCATTAACTCAATTAGCTTAAACACATTTTTTGTTTAGTTGTTAGAATTAGACTACATTGACACAATGCCGGCACATTTTGAAAGCGGTCAAAAATGTTACGGTAGCAAAATTTTAGCTAGCGTTCACACGATACCAGCACAATTTGAAAACGGTACGAAATTTGACGGTAACAAACTTGTTGCAATCTCCCCAAGAATTTGATGCCAAAGAAATGTACCTAAACCTTAAGAATCAATCAGCCTCGTTTTGAAAGCGTTGAAAAATGTTCCGTTTTCATCGTTTTCGAGTGTTTACACAATGCCGTTTGAAAATGTGCTGGTTAGAGTTCCGTTTTCAAAATCTACCGTTTTCAAAATCTGCCGGCAAAAAATGTGCCGTTTTCAAAATCTACCGTTTTCACATTTTTCACCGTTTTCAAATGTGCCGGTATCGTGTGAACGCTGTCTTTCTTGTCTTTCTTGTCTTTCATTCTTTCAAAAAATGTTGAATTTAATTACGTTGAATGGAGAAATATTTCACCTTTGCATTTTCGCAATAAATTCCTCTTTGTATTACATGCTCATCTATTAAATGGCACGTGAAATGTGAGTGATTTTAGACAAACACTCCAGAGGATGATTTTTTAAGGAAATACGGTGTGCATTTAGAATAGAGAGGAAGTTGTTCTGTTGAACTAGGAGCACTCACACCCTAACGTCATAGTCTTATGTTGTTGTTGTTATTGTTGTTTTATCTTCTGATGTTGTTGTTGTTGCTTGATAATCAGGGTGGATTACTACGCATAGCTGATGTAAAAGGAGAGACAAGAGAAGAACTCTCTTATTTTGTTTGTTTGTTTGTTTGTTTGTTACAGACGCTAAGAAAATATTCCTTTTTTTGTTTTCTTTTATTGACAAGGGGAGATATAACATTATAGTCCTATGTTTTTGTTGTTGTTGTTGTTGTTATTGTATCTTATGCTGTTGTTGTTGGTGTTGCTTGATGATCATGGCGCACTAGGCCACATGTCTCAAGAAGCTTGCTCTCTCTTTGCGCAATCTTACAAGCACGCCCAGAAGACGACGATCCCATTGTAAATTGGGACATCATGGATGACGCCAGGAGATGCAAATGGAGAACATGGTCGGTGTTCGGTAACTGGCCAAAACTGGTTAAATAAGCCTTTTAAGTGATCTGTTATCCCCTGCGTTTACCAGATTAGTCTCGAGAGAAGCGCACCCCCTGGGCTGGGGAAAATTTGATTGCGACCTTTAACAAATTTGTAAATAACGAACATTCAATCTTAATTCGTGAGCTGATTTTGTAAATAGGCTATTTTACGTTAATATTTGTGAACTGTGATTTTGTTGTTGTAAATAGTTGGTCTTAATTAGTCCTTATCTTCAGAGCTATTTTTTTATTACCAACTTTAAGGAAGTTAATGATACTAATAATAATAATAACAATACTTTTTAACATATTTTGACTAACGAGAGCCACAAAATAAAAGTCTCAGCGTCAAATGTTTGTCTGGTAAATCTTAAATTTCCACTGTTCCTTTCTTCTTGTACTATCTTGCATCTTTCCCGCCAAATGATGTTTCCGCCTATCATATTTGAGACCCCGCACCATTTCGTCGTTGCTTTTTGCTTCTTCATGTGTCCTAACCTTTTCAAACATGTTCTAACATCCTTGTGCACTGAACCAAGTGATCAAAACATAGCACATTTATATTTGCCTTAATCCATATTGTTCAAGTATTCTGATCAACTCTTTGTACTTATCTGTTTTTCCTGCATACGATTGTTCCATATAAGTATCAAAACAAATTGTGATTTTTAACAAAACCTTTTCTTCAAGAAATAAATATTTTTTTTGACATTCGAAATTTATGGACTGTCATTGTGAAACTTCCAACCGGTCAGTCGTTGTCTGATTCATCTACAGGATTCAAGCACTCACAAGGCCAATTTGCAAGCCACCTACATGTTGAAAAGGAGTTGATTTCAATTATGTACGAATTTCCAGTCCAATTCGTCTTGAAGTCTAAGTGAAGGCTGAAAACGCCAGAAATAATTGCACAGTAGAACGTCTTTATCGACTGTCATGTCAACTGGGCTACGGAAATTTTTTTTTGGAAAAATTCGGTATGATTTAGCATGACCCATCGAACGTGGTTACTCTTTCTATGCACACCTAAGGTGGACTAAAATATGTGCGTACATCCTGTTACAACCTAGCGCACACTAGTTCAGTTCAGTTCAGTTCAGTTCAGTTCAGTTCAGTTCAGTTCAGTTCAGTTCAGTTCAGTTCAGTTCAGTTCAGTTCAGTTCAGTTCAGTTCAGTTCAGTTCAGTTCAGTTCAGTTCAGTTCAGTTCAGTTCAGTTCAGTTCAGTTCAGTTCAGTTCAGTTCAGTTCAGTTCAGTTCAGTTCAGTTCAGTTCAGTTCAGTTCAGTTCAGTTCAGTTCAGTTCAGTTCAGTTCAGTTCAGTTCAGTTCAGTTCAGTTCAGTTCAGTTCAGTTCAGTTCAGTTCAGTTCAGTTCAGTTCAGTTCAGTTCAGTTCAGTTCAGTTCAGTTCAGTTCAGTTCAGTTCAGTTCAGTTCAGTTCAGTTCAGTTCAGTTCAGTTCAGTTCAGTTCAGTTCAGTTCAGTTCAGTTCAGTTCAGTTCAGTTCAGTTCAGTTCAGTTCAGTTCAGTTCAGTTCAGTTCAGTTCAGTTCAGTTCAGTTCAGTTCAGTTCAGTTCAGTTCAGTTCAGTTCAGTTCAGTTCAGTTCAGTTCAGTTCAGTTCAGTTCAGTTCAGTTCAGTTCAGTTCAGTTCAGTTCAGTTCAGTTCAGTTCAGTTCAGTTCAGTTCAGTTCAGTTCAGTTCAGTTCAGTTCAGTTCAGTTCAGTTCAGTTCAGTTCAGTTCAGTTCAGTTCAGTTCAGTTCAGTTCAGTTCAGTTCAGTTCAGTTCAGTTCAGTTCAGTTCAGTTCAGTTCAGTTCAGTTCAGTTCAGTTCAGTTCAGTTCAGTTCAGTTCAGTTCAGTTCAGTTCAGTTCAGTTCAGTTCAGTTCAGTTCAGTTCAGTTCAGTTCAGTTCAGTTCAGTTCAGTTCAGTTCAGTTCAGTTCAGTTCAGTTCAGTTCAGTTCAGTTCAGTTCAGTTCAGTTCAGTTCAGTTCAGTTCAGTTCAGTTCAGTTCAGTTCAGTTCAGTTCAGTTCAGTTCAGTTCAGTTCAGTTCAGTTCAG
>REGM01000067.1:978431-1005438 GCA_004194415.1 Aurelia aurita
AATTTAGCATGAATCAATCCGAAATCATTTTTAAAACATTACTCGATAGTTAACTTGAACATAGATACCTTGTTTGTTGACATTGGTGCTTTGAGAGTAGAGATATAAATCTTCAAAGGATAAATTTGCCACCACCTCCCAACCAGAGCTTTGTCGTTTTGGCCTAAGCAATATCCACAATTTGTTTTACTTAAAATGAATAAATTTTACTTCGGAGCTCCCTTGATGATAAGCGTCACGTAAATTATATTTTGTGAAACGCATTTGTTGTGCAGTTCTTAATTTTCTCCTCCTGGTTCAAATTTTTCCAAAGTCTATTGTTGACTTATTCGCTGTGCTTTAAAAATTTGCTTAGGCCAAAACGCCAAAGGTCTGGTTGGGAGGTGGAGGCAAATTTGTCCTTTGAAGATTTATATCTCCACTCCCAAAGCACCAAAGTCAACAAACAAGGTATCTATGCTCAAGTTAACTACCGAGTAATGTTTTAAAAATGATTTCGGATTGATTCATGCTAAATTCTGATCGTTAGGATTGACCAAATCTGTATACTTTTTTTTGGGACACCCGGTATTTAGAGTTGAAACACTTTAGATGATGCCCCTAGAAATTAAAGGTATAAATTTCCCCCCTTGAGATCCATTTATTAAAATTGAGCTTTGACAAAGATGGGTTTCGCTTATGCAAATGTCCTGCATTTCTCTGCACATGACATAGGCCATACTTGCTATAACGTCAACTGAATAATAAGTATTTCCATTAATGTATTCAAATTGCATATCATTGGAAGGAAGAAGTGCTTTCAGATGGTATACGTTAAACTAATTCAAGTGTTGTTATGTGCTGAAAAGTTTTGGTAAAAGTTTGGTTGCGTTTTGTGGACACACTGTATAACGCATGACTCAAGAAGCGAAAAATTGATATGCTACTGATCTGTAAGTTTCTTTTTGTGTCATTGTTAACTTGATTTTAGAGATCATCCATTTGTCTTTGACAATCTCGCAAAAAGATATTTTTAAGATCAGTAACATAATCTAAGTTTGGTACCTTTCCAAGCATGTAGTTATTTCTTCATCTTGTATGTTCTTTCTCTGTGCAGAAGGAAACTTAAAGAAAACCAAACGTTGTACAAAAGTAAAGAATAATTATGAGAAAGTTACATAGAAAATTCTTATTAAAAAAGAGGTTTTAATAAATATTTTATTCGCGAGTAAAATAGTTTAGGCTAAGCTTTGCCTACTTCAAACTTGAGCAATAAGGCTTCTATTTGAGTGAATAGACATTTTATCAAAGGGGCACATTAGCGACGTACGAACAAGGCCGGTACGGCAAAAATTTGAAAACAGCTCAAGGAAGATGTCCCCAATAAGGCACTCATGAACAATCTTTGCAGACAGGAGAGCTCGTGCTGACCTGATCATTCATGGCGGTACACAGCTCAGACTTTTCTGGGTGGGAACTGTATTTCCTATATCCTTGAAGATCTATCAGATCTATTGAATGACTTTTTATTAACTTACAACTTTGAACCACCTATATCTTAGCGTCCAGGGGCAATTGCCCCCTTCGCCTCCCCCTCGCTATGCCACTGAATCAGAGAGAAAACGGAGGGCTTAGCAAGGTTTTTCTAATATAACCCTGTTGGTACGCGAGCACCGTAAGACTGAAGCAAACAGCCACTCAATACATCCGCCATAGATAAGCGGACGCTTTCAGGCTTTCCAAACTGTCCCAAAAATGCAAGCATTTCAACTAGTGCGGCTACTATCAAAGCTCATTTGCCGATTGTCGATAGCAAAGCTGCCATAAATAAAAACATTCGCAGGTTTTACATTAAAATCGTTGAAAGTTTCGTTTCATCTAGACATGTGACCACTATGTAGCTCATTGCTAACAAGATTTATATGTGCACCTGGAGTTTAAGGTTTTTTAGAGATTTAAAGTGAGCTTTGAAGCCCAAAAGAAGACAATTTTCTTTATTTCCAAGCAATAATTCACAAGGAAAAGGTAGTTTGGATGCCACAATCCTACTAAAGTATCGTCTGGTTGACCAAAGTGCAAAACAACGTTTGACAGGAGACAGTCTAAGGCAGCTTTTGGTTAATTTGCGAATTTTTGGTCCAGAAAGTTTTGCTTTTTATGACCAAAAAGTAAATTTTACTTTTCATGCTTGACTGCTTTGTTTCACTGTGGGTTTGAAGCTCTGTATTACATTTTTGTCCAAAAACCTTAGCAAGGGCTAGGGGCAAATCACTCAAAAATCTCATACACTCTTATGAGAAATCCTAAAAAATTTTCAAAACTCCCAAAAATTTGAATAATCGTGAAAATCTGAAAAATCTTCAAAAAATCCGCAAAATCTCAACAATTTTCAGCAAAAGCAAAACAGCGAATGTTGTAGAAGTTAAGTGGGATATTTTAACAGAATGTTCTTCATCTTACTTAACGGGATGGGGTATCCCAAAGTACTTATATACCTTTGATTGAGTTTCACGTTAATCATATTGCTCAAGAATTTTCAAATTATACCTATCACAATGCTTAAAAAGTAATTCGAGCTTCTATGTATTGCTTTTTAATATCAGTGACTGCAATTTAGAAATGACTGCATTAAAGGAATAGTACAAAATGTCGGTAGCGGAAGACAGAGCAATAGCATTTGCTGCTACGGAGTGAGTCAGAAAAATGTTTGGACGTTTCAAAGCCAGTAGCTTTCAAACCATTTATCTGATCCCTATAACTGATAATACCTGTGTAGCTAACATATCCACTTAGGTACAAACATTTAGTTTTTCAGAATCGGTTGTATCGTTCTCAAATTACAAGCAATTTTATAGAAATGCTTCATCTCAAAATCCTTCAAAACAGAATTAAAATCCTTGATCAACCTATCATTGTTGCCCAAACATTTACTAGGCATATTAAATGGCTGCTGCATAATCGTTTACAGTTGGGATTGTCATTCAGCCTTTCTCACTCTATTTTCTGTTATCATGAGGCTGTAACTTTATGTTTGTTTCTGTAAATTTTTATGAGAATGTATAAAAAAAATGCAAGCAAAATGGATTTTAGGCCTGTTTTCAAGGGTTTTGAGATAAAGCATTTTTGTAAAATCGCTTGTAATTTCAAAACGATACGACCAAAATTAACAAAGTAAATTTTCTTATGTAAGTTAATATGTCAGCTACACAGGTCTAACATGTTGCTGACTCACCCGGTAGAAATTTTCAAGCAGAGACACCCCGTTTTGATTTACTTGGCAGGTATCGAGGATTGCAGTAAATTACTAATTTAATACTGTTCTATGTAATGTTTCTTAGTTAATTTTCAATTAAATGTGATCGTATTTGTTAAAGAGTTACTTGTGATAGAATAGGATTCTGAAAAATGACATCTTTACAATTTTTAGTATTAACTTATCTTTGTTTGGTCTGCAAACAAGAAGAACAACCTGGTGTTTTCTTTGTCTAACTTTCTGCGTCTTCAGTTCCTCTCCCGTAAAAAATATGCTAAAATGAGAGGAAGGTTTTCGATTATTTCGATGTTAAATTAATGGCGTAAAGGTGGTAGAATGTAGAAGAAAATCTTAATCCCTGAAGGTCCTCGGGATAATGGTACGCACAGCATAAGTATGTTCCCCAGGGGGGGACTCCCTATTGGTAGGTGACAGGGGGGTCAGATACTTTTTGGGTTTGGGAAATGTTGTCTGGTATACATTCGGGTACGCTATTTGGCGTAAAACTAGTATATTTTAGGGGTTACTTTGAGAATATTCGACAAGGTGTGTGCTAAGCTGCGTTTTTCTCAAAAATATTGCAAAGCAGTAGAAAAAATGCTATAATACCTCTGGTTTTTGTATACTTTGTAGCAATTAGTATATTTTTGGGGTCTAAAAAGGTCCTAAGTTCAGTATATTTTTCGGTTTTTCAAGTAATATTTCATGTCAATGTCATAAATGGAATAAATATGTAAAAATAGAGTTGTTTCTGTAAATCATGACCTTTAATTTTCGAACCTAGACTTCGTAACTTTTCTTTTAGCCAAAAGATATACGGTAGATACAATGTACGTATGTAAGCACGAGAAGAGACGGGTAATGCGGGAAAATCTTGGTTCGGTGAGCTGAAATATCTCCGCCCATTGTCCTTTTCCCTGTTTAAAAAGAGGAGTATCAAGGTCTAAAAATAGCTGTCCTATCTCGGTTGAAATTCCTTTTAATTCACATGATGTCATACACAGCTATGTTGTGGCCATCCTACTCGATGAATTAACTGTTTTGTTTAATCGTTATCTTAGTAACTTTTGCAACTATCATTGTTTTTGAGGGAGTATGACGTCATTCATTGTGCGCAACCTGTTATACAGTAGGCGTGCTAAAGATTAACTGTGGCAGATTTGCATTGCTCATTGCACATATTTGTAAATTGCCTATCTCAGGAAGATGATTGGTTTTTTTTGAAAAGCTATCTTTGTATCTACGTCCGAAAAACAAATGATCACTTGGAGCACAGATGACTATGCTTGGAGATACACTGGTGGCCAAAATTAATGAGTCACCCACCGTGTGTCAGTCAACGTTTGAGGCAGTTAGACCTGCACAAATCGTCTTGAAAGGAAACAAGTCGTCATTTCTTTTCTTTTTGGACAACTGTAATCCTGGGTAATAGTTCTTTAACAAATTTGGTCAACTTTTCTGCACAGAAGCTTCTTTTTATACCAAAGAAAGGTTATATTTACTTTCCCTATGAATTAGGGACTGCACAATTTATTATATTACGTGGCCGGTGAAGAAGAAAAATTCTTGCAAAAAATTTGCTCACTCTGTATAAAATGTTTGCAAAAAAACCAACTGCCCTGTCTGTCACCCTTTCCTTACAAAATATATCTGTCTCTTATTCCAGAAGATTATATACAGATTAGTTAGCTACTGATGATAGCAAAATCGATTCTTGTTCTTACAAGACTTTGTCAATAAAAGATTGACCTTGAAGATGAAAAGTTTTGAATGATTGACTGGTTCTTGTAAACAATTGGCATGGAAATTTTACATCATTTTATATGTCTCTTGAAGAATTTCTCATTTTGCATGATTTACGGTTTTGTTCTCCAAAGGACAAAGAATCTATGCTTGATGAAACTTCATCTTGAGATGATAAAAAAAGTTACTGCCCCGTGCATATTTGCTTTATAAAAAGGGTTGACCCCGTTCTGCATAGGCTCAAAAAGTAGTTGCCATGTTACGTTTTGCATCACCGGCCATGCAATAAATTAAAATTTTGCACTATCTCTTACTTGATTACTTCAAGTTGAAAGAATTTGCAGAGCTCTTCTCTGAGATAGACAGACACAGACTGCGGCAATAAGAGATGCAGATTTAAGAGGTTTCACATTCATTGACAATGACAGGCAGGGCCGTCGCGAAGGTAGTCGAGGAAGGGGGGTGTGAGTTTTAAATTTGCCGACAAAGGGCGTCGTCGTTGGGCGTGGTCATTTCCAAAATACTGCGACTTCCTAACAATGACAACAATACAACTAATAGATATGCGAGCGAAGCGAGCAAAATAAATTCGTATCTGCTGCGATAAGATTGGCTCTGATCCGCATGAAAAGATTTCTTGTCGTTTGAAACAGTAACAGCAATCGCAATTTACAGTCTGAAAGTCTCGTAACAACAATGTTCCGAAGCATAACTGGATTGGGGATTCCTGGGGGATTCCTACTTTCAGCTGTAAATTTGCCGACAAATGCTAGCTCGAGCTTCATTTGCCGATAGCCATTTTTCCAGGGGGTGTCACACCCCCTACACCCCACTGTTCGCGACGGCCCTGAAGGGGCAAATCATTCCTCCAAAAATCGGACGAGGTTTTTTTGTAAATGAAACATTTGTCATTTGTGGACATTTTTAAGGATGTTTTGCCAAGACAAAGTTATTTACGTAAAAGGTGGACAAGACTTCTTGTGAATGCTTTGACCTTATTTTGGAGGAAGCGATATTTGATGGTGAAATCAATGAAAGACCTGCAACTACAAGACTGAGAGTCAAACCAATAAATTTCGATTCAACTAAACTTACTCCTGCGTAACCAGTTGAGTCTGCGCGCAGGCTAGAGATACCCTAGACTCATTGCAATCGTCGTAGTTTCGCTCCTTGATGGGCCCGATGATTCTGAAACTACCAAAAATGCCACGCAGCATGGGACGGGTTGTTCATTTATAATGCACAATTTACAGGGCAACCCATCTGTTGATTCTTACCACTTTACGTGTATCCTCTCGGTGCCATTTTTATGTCCCATCTGTGCCGCTGATACGCTCCCTCTTTACCGGAAAAGAAAGACCCCACCAAACCCCTTGCAACATTGGTGTAAGCCCTGGAAATATGGATAATCTAGCCATTGGGTTATTGGTTCAAACGAAGGGCATGTCACTCCATATAATCTCGCATGCCTTCGACGAAAAATCCCTCCAAAGATCGTTTTGTTTCAAAAAATCTAAAAGGCATAGCTAGCTATTTTTACATTGCTTTTGATCCAGAGTGACAGTAGTAAATACAACTTTTAGAAAAGTAAGTAAAATTTGATATGCTACCCTAGTGCCACCCTGTGTCCTTCCTGGACGACCTCGCACCTTTTCGCTAACCGCCGCAACAATTGAACAAAACAAAACCATCGCCACCCGCCACCCGCCGCTTTCGCTCCACCGGCCAGATACACAAACAAGATCTTCCTAGCAACGGATTCCATGCGCACATGCGCGGCGACCGCATAGAAATCAAAACTGGTATTGAGATTTGAGAAATAATTGTGTTTACTGGAATCTGTGAAGGTTTGCAAAAATTGCGGTTGATCGCTGTAAATTCCAGTAAATTGCCTTTAAATTCAATTAACTTAACATTTACACTGTTTTGACCTTCAAAGACTGGAGAACGCGGTGAAGCACTGCTAGCGGATATTTGACATAGCCTGTGTCATAGGACAGGAGGAAGGGCGCTGTATTATTATTCACTTTCTGTTTTGAAGAAGGAAGACCAGCCTCGCCGATACAATTTACGCTACTTCTGTACTTAGCAAGTTGGTTGATAAACTACGGAGTTCGTCGACACTTTGGCTGGTTCCAGTTGTTATGAGCTGCAACTTTGATTTTATTGCAGACGAAGAGTTGGTGAGAATCAAATCAAAATGGGAAAGACAGTCGATTGTAAACAAGGGGAGACACAGGTACGTAAAATGATAGTTAAAAATGCCACTACAGTCAAAATACAGTTAATTTTACAATATGCAGAATAGCAAGACATTATTTTGTATTTCTTGCAGTATTTTATAAGCAACAAAACAAACACGTAAAAGTTCATGAGAAATCCATCCAAAAAACAGACCTGCCAAAACAAATCAAATGGTGTTCCTGTGGTGTTTCATTCATGGTGCAGCATTCATAACTTAACACACAGTATTAAAAGTGTGGTATTTCTGATTTAATTTTCTACACAAGGTAAAATTAAAAGAAATACAACAACAACAGGCCACAACATAATAACATTGATAACAACACCATTGCTAAATTTTGTCCAATTTTTGGAAATATTTCTCAGCTACTACATACAACAATAAAAGGTGTGGTATGAAATGATAATTTGTCTCATTTTTTATATCATTTGATGAGGATTTTTTGCGGTATTTTCTTGATCAGGTCATATACTGTTGTATTTCAAGGACATTCTACCTTTTTGTGAGGAGAGAGACGTTTAGGCCAAATTTCCAAGCTTCCAATCACATCAATAATCGGGGTGCCTCAAACACCATGACAATAAGATAAACAAAAGCGGTTATCATACCTAACAAAGAAATGGTTTTGTTCCTAATGTCATATTTGTTAAGGCGAGACTATGACTGTCAAAGCTCGCACCTTCTGGAAACCAGGCTGAATGGTAGGTAGTTTAACTTCTATACAGCCATAATCGATTGATATTAATTAACCGGCGTTGTTTGTAGTAGATAACAGATTGATAAAGATCACAGTTGCTCAATCCCCAGGTTGGGTTGGTGGTCTTCAAGGTGTTGTAGGGTGTTTGCATGCATGATTCGCGAAACAGAAGGTGCTCGCACAATCTCACACAATAATAACAGTGAAGGTATTTTCTCAATAGAAACATAAAAGCATCGTATGCGTTTTACTTGTTGTCCCTAATAATAGATAGTCTGTTTAGATTTGTACTGGTGGGATATTAGGTTTTTGTCTACTGGCAATTGCCTGTATAAAGGATCTTTGTTTATATCAGCAGGTCATGCAGCCATGGCTATGCTATGGTCTCTGCAATAATATAAATAGATCAGACTACTGTATGCACAGACAAACAATTTTCTGGAAAGTTCAGATATTAGTTTTTATGAGGATTTAGAAACTTTGGCAATTAGCAAAAATTTATTTGCATCTTTACAATAAACTTGCTGGAACAAATCCTGATTAATGCCAAAATCAAAAATATATTGAAATTATCAAAAGGTCAGTGGCGGACACTAGGGGTGAGGGCCAGTGTTGAAGAAAACAACTATCTTTGGTTCGAAAACATCAGGAGTAAGTAATGCATTTTATCCAAAACAATAGCTTTGCCCCCAATATTTGCCAAAGTGTCCGCCAAGTCCGCCACTGTAAAAGATATAACTTAACAGTGCATTTTATCTAATTGAAAATTGATAAATTTTATCAAATTTTTTTAAATTTGGCAAGTTAAAAATTCAAAATAGACCTTAGAAGTCAACGAATCGGGAAAGTGAAACTGAAACTGATATAGTATATAAATATATACAGTAAAAGGCTGCATAAAAGAACCTGTGATTTACAGGGTGACAGGATCCCTATACATTTATATAATGGTTATNCTTGCACGAACTACGACTTATGCGAAATAATTTTAAAAGGAAAATGCGGATTGGACTTTCAAGTCTCTTCATTTTTTCCCGACTTATGCAATTATCCGAATTATGCGAGTCCGACTGACGCGAGTATTTCTGTGTTATCTACATTGAATGTAATAATTCCGCGAGATTATGAAATTCTTAACTTCACAACATAAAAGATTCAAGTGGGGCATTCCTCTCAGGCCCTTGCCCGTAATCTAAAAAACGCTCTGTGGTATATGAACCTTTCGCCATCAGATGAAAGATTGCAATACTCTACATTTTATTCATCGATGATTTTAAGGTGATTTAGTAGTTTAATATAGTACTAATGAAGATCTTTCCATAGGCGTTTCTAGCTATGAAAAGGGCGTTGGTCGCATTTATAGCCAAAGTAGAGGGCGTGGTCAAGACAATTTTTCTGGGGGCTTCGCCCCCAGACCCCCTCAGAATTTCCCACTGCTTTCTAGCCCCCCCAATCCAAAACATGCTCCGCGGTCCCTGAACTTGTTTGTGAAGAAGCATACAGTAGCGGTACCGAAATGTGTCACACTGTGTAACAGAATATACAGGGAGCAATTTTTTTAAAAAAGGAATTTTATTTAACTATTTGTTTGTGGCATTAATATTGCTGAAATAATTATCCAATATAGGGCAGAGCATTTTGTGATAAGAAATTGGTTTGCCTGTTAGCTTGAAATGTGGGGAATTCATTCAGTGTTTGGTTCCTCTTCATGTAACATCTTGTTTCCACATTGCCTCTTGTTTTCACAATTGTTTGAAATTTTAGATAGTGAAATATATAAGATATCTTACAGAAAGCAAGACCTTGCATCTGACAAAAAGACGCAAACAAGATTTATCCAAGATGGGCAAATCATTTCACAAAAACCTCTCTGAAAGTCATCAGTGAAAATGGTTAACAATTTCATCAATAGCCAATTCAGAATCAAGTATTTTCATAATCTGAATTTGAACTAACATGAATAGGAATATATTTCATTCCAAGGGCCTGTTCATATGGAGGCGAGCCAGCCCGCTTACCGGGCTGGAGCTCTTTGCTGAGATCTCACCTTACCCCTAATTCTAATACAAAAGTTGTTGTCTGTTCATATGGGCAGGCGGGCTGGCCCACTTAGCGAGATCTCACTGGAGCACTGGCGAGATCTCGGTAGGCGGGATGGAAATTTTCCCATATGAACACTCCATCCCGGCTACCGAGATGAAAAGGTATTTACTGCTCATGCGCTCCTATTTTAGGCAATGGGTAGACAATGGGCACGTGTCCAATTTTGACACGTGTCGAATTTCTGTCTCGGCAAGCGGGCTGGAATTTCTCCATATGAATACAAGGTGAAAAGCGTCTCGCCTACCGAGCCAGCAAGCGGGCTGGCTCACCCCCATATGAACAGGCCCGAAGTGTAGGAGCATTTGTTTCAATCAGTATGAAATGTAAAGCAAGAGATATACCAAAGCACAATACTTGAATGGATAGATAAAAATGTTCCCAACTGTGCTATTCTGCCGAATTTGCAATTCATTTAATATCATTAAATAACATAAAAGGCAATCTGAACATGATTGAGAACAATATTGATGTGTTCTCTGCAGGAGGATTTGCTATTTTGAGCACATTGCAGCTTAGAAATTTTGTTTATTTGAAATTGGCAAAATCGACTTGGATACATACAGCTGAATCTAGAAAAACAAACCTCAGATATGATGATCTTCCTCTTGCAATGAACTTTATTAATTAATTAATGATTTCACAGGTGGATGCAAATTGTGCTTTCAAATGTTTATGTCGAATAGTGTAAATGTTTTCTTGTTGACTTGTGATTTTTCCACCAAGTAGAAAGTTGTGTGATGGCCAGGAAGGAGGATTGAAATATCTGGCTTTGCATGCTATATTTGATGTACACACTGTTGTTTTTCTGATTACATACCTATTTTCCATGAAAGATATTGACAAAACCCAGTGCAAAATTGTTGTTTTTTTTATATATATATAGTAGACCTATTTTCAACAAAATATATTGCCAAAAGTGCATATGCACACATCAGTGGAATACCCAGAAGAAAAAATGCTCCCAGATTTTGTATTATATACTTTGTATTTTGAATATCATCAACTTGCTAGCAGCCAGATATTTTTGTTGATTGTAGAAATATGGATATAGATAATTTTCATGAAATTCATAGTGAAAATTTGCTATGCTTTCATTCCCCAGGAAGGAGACATTCCTCTCTTTGAATTCTGTGAAATAGTTTGTACTGAGTGTATTTTTTCAAGACGGTCTTTGCTTGTTGATACTTAGGAGTGTGATTGTTTTGAGAAATCTTGCTACTTGATATTGAAGTGCATTTTATGAAAATTTTTTAATCTCAAGATCTCTGAAAATTGCCATTCAGTAGACTTGTCTACTGAATGTCTACTGAGTGCAATTGCTGTATTTCTTTTTCAAACTCTTTTGTGTTTGTTGAAAAAAGACATAATCGTTTCATAGTGCTACATCTGCACTGTATGTGATTAATGTTTAATGAGATTGCAGCGAATTCCTCATTGATTTGAGCTTCTAGTGTGAAAATAGGTGTTCTTGATCAGTTCAGATAGCCACCTGCAGGAAATTGTTTATATTTTTGAAAGGTCTTACACAATGACATTCTTTTATATGTTGCATCTTAGATGAAAACACCCAAAATTCCTATTGAGTGTCTAAGATCATGATCAGATTCTGTGTGTTATAATCGCATGCCTGAACATAGATGATTTAAAGAAAATTTNGTTGATTGTAGAAATATGGATATAGATAATTTTCATGAAATTCATAGTGAAAATTTGCTGCTTTCATTCCCCAGGTAGGAGACATTCCTCTCTTTGAATTCTGTGAAATAGTTTGTACTGAGTGTATTTTTTCAAGACGGTCTTTGTTGATGCTTAGGAGTGTGATTGTTTTGAGAAATCTTGCTACTTGATATTGAAGTGCATTTTATGAAAATTTTTTAATCTCAAGATCTCTGAAAATTGCCATTCAGTAGACAGACTGTCTACTGAATGTCTACTGAGTGCAATTGCTGTATTTCTTTGTCAAACTCTTTTGTGTTTGTTGAAAAAAGACATAATCGTTTCATAGTGCTACATCTGCACTGTATGTGATTAATGTTTAATGAGATTGCAGCGAATTCCTCATTGATTTGAGCTTCTAGTGTGAAAATAGGTGTTCTTGATCAGTTCAGATAGCCACCTGCAGGAAATTGTTTATATTTTTGAAAGGTATTACACAATGACATTCTTTTATATGTTGCATCTTAGATGAAAACACCCAAACTTCCTATTGAGTGTCTAAGATCATGATCAGATTCTGTGTGTTATAATCGCATGCCTGAACATAGATGATTTAAAGAAAATTTGAACTCAAGAACTGAATAGGATCTCTACAAGTGAGTTACATTTCAGTCTTCTTATGACAGGATCAAGAACTGTCTTGGATGAACCCAATATAGCTATGCTATTGAGTAGTTTGTGCTTGTGTATAGTCCATGTTCTGTATTAATCACATGCCTGAACGTAGATGATTTAAAGAAAATTTGAACACAAGAACTGAATAGAATCTTCTGTAAGTGAGCAACGTTTCATACTTCTTATGAGAGGATCAAGAGCTGTCTTGGTTGTGTTGAGTGAGCTGAGTTGATTGTGTTTGTGCAGTTCATGTTTTTTATTAATTGCATGCCAGAACATAGTGATTTAAATACATTTACACAAGGAGGAAATAAAATCTTCTATACCGTAAAAGCTCCATTAAGCCCCCGGGTGGCTTATTTAATTTCGGAGACTCCAGAGGGGGGCTTAAAAGAGAGGGGGTGCCTATTCACAAAGTCAGATGACAAGGCTATAAATGATTAGCTTTTAGGTCTTGTACCTCATATTTTGCGTAGTCAACATACACTTTTAGGAGTCAAATACACAAGTTTAACACATCCCAAACCACTCCCAAACCATATCAAATTAACATGTTTTAAAAAATGTTGTAAAAAAAACTTGTTTTATCTAGTGAACGGAAAATCTTCGGTATCCTCTCGCATTTGATATAAGTGGGGGGCTTAATAGAGAGGGGGGCTTACCTATAATTTTGACTCAGAAGGGAGGGGCTTATTAGAGAGGGGACTTAATAGAGAGGGGGCTAAATAGAGCTTTTACGGTAAGTGAACCAACTTTTCAGTAACCAACTTCTTGTAAGAGGATCCAATGACCTTGAAATACCCAAAATGCATCTTGAATTGATTGTGTCAGTGTAACTATTGTTCAGAGACGTTGTGTTGGTTTCATGTCTAAACATAGAGGATTAACTAATAGAAACGTCGAACACAGAACTCAACAAAATTTTCTATATGGAAGTTAACTTTTCAAACTTCTTGTAAGAAAAGAAATGGTCTTGGATACACCTGAAAGGCATATTGAGTTGATTGTGTCAGTGTAGTTCCTCTTGAAAGGCATTCTTTAAAGTTAATTCCATAGCTGAACATTGAGGATTAAGAGAAAAGTTGAACTCAAGAACAGTAGAATCTTCTGTAAGTGAGTCAACTTTTCGATTTTCTCATGAGCGGATTAACGTTAGGGATCATCGTGAACAGTTGAACTGAGTTAGAATCATGTTTTTTTATGTAGGCTGAATTTTGTAACCTTCCTCGTAAATCTGAAGTGTCAACTGAAACTTAAACATCGACGTTTTCCATATTCGCAAAAGAAGGTTCTGTAATCGTCTTGAAACTTTTTTGAGCTAAGATCTTGCTTAATCAGTTGACATTCTGTAGGTTTCAAGCTGATCCATCAATAGTTTTTTTCATAGCCTGAATTGTTAGCAGCGTAGAAATGGTCTCGAAAATTATTGTGCAAAAATAATTGTTATGCAGTTAATAAAAGCTAGCATTCTCCATAACCGTACTTCATCAAAGCTCATCCATCAAATAGTTTCGTTTCATCTTTTTATAAGTATAGCCTGAACTGTTATCAGCGTAGAAATGGTCTCGAAAATTATTGTGCAATAATAATTGTTATGCAGTTAATAAAAGCTAGCATTCTCCATAACCGTACTTCATCAAAGCTCATCCATCAAATAGTTTCGTTTCATCTTTTTATAAGTATAGCCTGAACTGTTAGCAGCGTAGAAATGGTCTCGAAAATTATTGTGCAATAATAATTGTTATGCAGTTAATAAAAGCTAGCATTCTCCATAACCGTACTTCATCAAAGCTCATCCATCAAATAGTTTCGTTTCATCTTTTTATAAGTATAGCCTGAACTGTTAGCAGCGTAGAAATGGTCTCGAAAATTATTGTGCAATAATAATTGTTATGCAGTTAATAAAAGCTAGCATTCTCCATAACCGTACTTCATCAAAGCTCATCCATCAAATAGTTTCGTTTCATCTTTTTATAAGTATAGCCTGAACTGTTAGCAGCGTAGAAATGGTCTCGAAAATTATTGTGCAATAATAATTGTTATGCAGTTAATAAAAGCTAGCATTCTCCATAACCGTACTTCATCAAAGCTCATCCATCAAATAGTTTCGTTTCATCTTTTTATAAGTATAGCCTGAACTGTTAGCAGCGTAGAAATGGTCTCGAAAATTATTGTGCAATAATAATTGTTATGCAGTTAATAAAAGCTAGCATTCTCCATAACCGTACTTCATCAAAGCTCATCCATCAAATAGTTTCGTTTCATCTTTTTATAAGTATAGCCTGAACTGTTAGCAGCGTAGAAATGGTCTCGAAAATTATTGTGCAATAATAATTGTTATGCAGTTAATAAAAGCTAGCATTCTCCATAACCGTACTTCATCAAAGCTCATCCATCAAATAGTTTCGTTTCATCTTTTTATAAGTATAGCCTGAACTGTTAGCAGCGTAGAAATGGTCTCGAAAATTATTGTGCAATAATAATTGTTATGCAGTTAATAAAAGCTAGCATTCTCCATAACCGTACTTCATCAAAGCTCATCCATCAAATAGTTTCGTTTCATCTTTTTATAAGTATAGCCTGAACTGTTAGCAGCGTAGAAATGGTCTCGAAAATTATTGTGCAATAATAATTGTTATGCAGTTAATAAAAGCTAGCATTCTCCATAACCGTACTTCATCAAAGCTCATCCATCAAATAGTTTCGTTTCATCTTTTTATAAGTATAGCCTGAACTGTTAGCAGCGTAGAAATGGTCTCGAAAATTATTGTGCAATAATAATTGTTATGCAGTTAATAAAAGCTAGCATTCTCCATAACCGTACTTCATCAAAGCTCATCCATCAAATAGTTTCGTTTCATCTTTTTATAAGTATAGCCTGAACTGTTAGCAGCGTAGAAATGGTCTCGAAAATTATTGTGCAATAATAATTGTTATGCAGTTAATAAAAGCTAGCATTCTCCATAACCGTACTTCATCAAAGCTCATCCATCAAATAGTTTCGTTTCATCTTTTTATAAGTATAGCCTGAACTGTTAGCAGCGTAGAAATGGTCTCGAAAATTATTGTGCAATAATAATTGTTATGCAGTTAATAAAAGCTAGCATTCTCCATAACCGTACTTCATCAAAGCTCATCCATCAAATAGTTTCGTTTCATCTTTTTATAAGTATAGCCTGAACTGTTAGCAGCGTAGAAATGGTCTCGAAAATTATTGTGCAATAATAATTGTTATGCAGTTAATAAAAGCTAGCATTCTCCATAACCGTACTTCATCAAAGCTCATCCATCAAATAGTTTCGTTTCATCTTTTTATAAGTATAGCCTGAACTGTTAGCAGCGTAGAAATGGTCTCGAAAATTATTGTGCAATAATAATTGTTATGCAGTTAATAAAAGCTAGCATTCTCCATAACCGTACTTCATCAAAGCTCATCCATCAAATAGTTTCGTTTCATCTTTTTATAAGTATAGCCTGAACTGTTAGCAGCGTAGAAATGGTCTCGAAAATTATTGTGCAATAATAATTGTTATGCAGTTAATAAAAGCTAGCATTCTCCATAACCGTACTTCATCAAAGCTCATCCATCAAATAGTTTCGTTTCATCTTTTTATAAGTATAGCCTGAACTGTTAGCAGCGTAGAAATGGTCTCGAAAATTATTGTGCAATAATAATTGTTATGCAGTTAATAAAAGCTAGCATTCTCCATAACCGTACTTCATCAAAGCTCATCCATCAAATAGTTTCGTTTCATCTTTTTATAAGTATAGCCTGAACTGTTAGCAGCGTAGAAATGGTCTCGAAAATTATTGTGCAATAATAATTGTTATGCAGTTAATAAAAGCTAGCATTCTCCATAACCGTACTTCATCAAAGCTCATCCATCAAATAGTTTCGTTTCATCTTTTTATAAGTATAGCCTGAACTGTTAGCAGCGTAGAAATGGTCTCGAAAATTATTGTGCAATAATAATTGTTATGCAGTTAATAAAAGCTAGCATTCTCCATAACCGTACTTCATCAAAGCTCATCCATCAAATAGTTTCGTTTCATCTTTTTATAAGTATAGCCTGAACTGTTAGCAGCGTAGAAATGGTCTCGAAAATTATTGTGCAATAATAATTGTTATGCAGTTAATAAAAGCTAGCATTCTCCATAACCGTACTTCATCAAAGCTCATCCATCAAATAGTTTCGTTTCATCTTTTTATAAGTATAGCCTGAACTGTTAGCAGCGTAGAAATGGTCTCGAAAATTCTTGTGCAATAATAATTGTTATGCAGTTAATAAAAGCTAGCATTCTCCATAACCGTACTTCATCAAAGCTCATCCATCAAATAGTTTCGTTTCATCTTTTTATAAGTATAGCCTGAACTGTTAGCAGCGTAGAAATGGTCTCGAAAATTATGGTGCAATAATAATTGTTATGCAGTTAATAAAAGCTAGCATTCTCCATAACCGTACTTCATCAAAATTCTTGCTTTATTTTGAAGTTTATTTTTTCTTCAATAGTTTCGTACGTTGTTTATGAAACTAAAACTAGGAGCCGAAAATTTAGGAACTCTGGAACTAGGAACTTCAAGCTGCAACAAAATTGATGTTTTCATGGTGTTCACGGGGCTGATAATTGCATGAAGAAATGATTTTCCATTTTCTGTCCATTTTTCACTTTCAGGTACATCCCCTGGTGCACAATCTATTAAGTAGACCCCCTGGGCACAGAATATTATTGATAATTCTCTGCCACTTTCTGGCTTGTCGATAAGATATTGATTACAGTTTTACTAGATATTTTCAACAAACTCGGAAATGCTAATGAATTAGAAATTCCCCTAAAATAGCATTATTGACTTTGTTGATTTTTGAGTCACTTTTAGATTTAAAGGGGTTCTTCGCCAAAGTGTAGACAAATCTGTAAACATCATTGTTTTAGGCACGTGTCAATTTTATTTTGCAGTTTGTTTGGTGGCTTCACCCAAGCCACCAAAACGTGACCGTTAAAATCCACTTATATCTGAGCAATCGCAAAAGATATGAATATTTGGCTTGTTCCTCTGTGAAGTACAAGGATTTATCTTCAAAATAATGATTTCATTTTTGAAAAGAGATCAGGAGTCTGTGTGATATTTCCTATAAAAAAACTGCATAATCACCGTTTCGACCGAAATTTGGAGACAGAGCCCCTTTAGAAAGGCATACACCTGCAAAGATTACATTTCTAAATCTTTTAGGTATTTCTCTTGCAGCCTTCTTCCCATTGTCCCCAAATGAACCCCTTCTTTTGATTTGTTTTTCTTCAGTTTTTTAGATTTCCTACATTTTTGTGGACAATTTCACATCGTCCTACGCAATCTTTCTGTTAATTTGGCTTTCGAGACTTTGTAAGGCCTGAAAATGGCATGTGGCTTTATTCTGCAGGAGGTAGACGATTTGCAATAGAAATGAGAAATAATGAGACCATATTTATTAATGCTGACTTTGAACTCCTGAGATCCAAAACTTATATAAATTGTTATCTTGCATTGTACATTAAGTATTTGTAGTATTTATAGAATATAGAGCCGTCGGCGCTGTTGTAGAACAGTTGTACTTGTATCAAACCATTCAATCGTGGTTAAATTAGGCGATAAAAATAGAACAGTAATGAAATATTTAGACCCTTCGCCGAATGAGTCGAAAGACCAGCAGGTATTGCCAACAGGAGACCCATAAAAATAGATTCCTGATTTTGTTGGCCCTCTGCGCCTGCGCATTTTATGAAAATCAATTGATTCATCATATTTTTGCGTTTTTTTCTTTGTCTTTAATTTGCAATGTTGCGAACATTAAAGGCTCTGTTTAAACCAGCAGGCTTTGCGCGTGCAATCTCTTTTTTGGCCTTTGTTGTCGTCATTTTCATGGCCCATGAAAATGGTGACAACAAAGATTTGAAACGTACAAAGCATGCTGGTTGAAATAGACCCTTTACAAAATTTGTAGCGTAGCGGATATCATAATAAAGCTGGAATAGGAAATGGAGGAACGGAGAACCCGGATGAGGAATCAATGATCGAGGATATAAATAAACTAATTTCCTAAGTGAGTTGTTTGGTCAGGCATGGAAAAGGTCGGCCATCCAAATTTTGACCTCACTCGACCAAGCTTAACTTTAGTTACGTAACGGGGACTGTATAAGCCGCTTGGCCACCCACCCCACAAAGCAACCAATCACTTTGCAAATACCATCTGCAGGAAAAAAGATAGGACATCATTTACAAGATATTAAATAAAACTACAGTAGAATAAGACATCTTTTATGTTGCAAGCTTTTCTGTACACGTTTGAGATTCCACATAAAACGTTCAGTGTGCTTTAGTTCTTTCCAAGCAAAAATTACTCATGGTACTTCTCACGGCAGAAATAAAGACACAATGCCTGCCAAAAGTCCTTGGAACACTTGGGCCATTTCTTGGTAAAGACACACTTTTCCACATTTTCAATCCATAGCGATTAGTGGAAGCACCCCCTCCCCCCAAACAATGTTGATTTGCAAGGCTATTGTCCTAGCATTCCATGAGAGTCGTGAATTGCCCTGTCCTTCTCATTTTATCGTCACAGAACAACATTGTTCTCAGGGGGAGAAGGGGAAAATCGCAACACAAGGCAAAATTAGCTACGGTGTCCCAAGACTTGGCAGGCATTGTAGCTCAATAGAGCAAGTGCTGCCGCGCAGCAATGCTGAAACGAAGTATCAACAAGCATGATCATTCAATTTATCTGTTGTCGAACCTGGTTTTACTTCAGGTTTGTGGATTAATTTGCAGGTGTCCTATAAGAAGTACCTCTGTCCGATTACCACTGAAGACCCCTACAACAGTTATTTTCTCTTGAACATATTCTCTAAAGAATCGTCAGCCAGTTCAGTTTAAAAGTCAATTGTAGATCATTACGTAAAGGCGAGGTGTATTACGTGCGGATTGATTATTCTCAGGGCATGTGTTTATTCTCAATAACTTATGCAGAATAATTTATCACAATTACTATTTTGTTCTTCGGCCTTCTTCGGCAGCATTAATCACATCATTTGCTGCATGTGTTAGCGCTGCTAAGTTGCATCTAGCAAGATTGTATGCCGTTAGATATTATAAAAAACAGGTAGGGCATGACTTACAAAGAAGATTTTAATTCGAAAGCTTGTCTTTTCGTGTACTAAATATGACCAAGACCTTAATATCGTCATATTATGAAATCATGTATATCAAGAACTTAAGAGTACGACTTTCTCTGTTTTGCTTTTCGATATGCCCATAGAGATTGTGGAAACAGGTAGGTTATGAACATAGCGAAGATTTTAACACTTCTTTAAGAGTTTACTATGTCATAAACTAAATATATAGGGGTAATATATATAGAAGAATGTGATATCACAGCATTGTAAAATCAGCAGGGTGGGAACTATAAAGAAGTCTTTAATACGTTTTTGAAAGGCTATTGTTTCGGGAGCCAAATAAGGGAAGAATATAGCTCATCTATGGGCGAAGTACATAGATAAAAGGAGGAATATTTGGCGTCTTTTAACGCTTAATGTTTCATAAACTAAATATATAGGGGTAATATATAGAGAAAAATGTAATATCACAGCGTTTTGAATTTATACTCATTACATAAGTCTCAGTATCGCTCATTGAATTGGATGGTTATCGCTCAAACTGAGACTTAAGACCAAACGCATCAAAAGTGGGGACTCATTTCAGGATCTCCGCGGCTTTTCCCGCGGATCCAATCATANTTACAAAGAAGATTTTAATTCGAAAGCTTGTCTTTTCGTGTACTAAATATGACCAAGACCTTAATATCGTCATATTATGAAATCATGTATATCAAGAACTTAAGAGTACGACTTTCTCTGTTTTGCTTTTCGATATGCCCATAGAGATTGTGGAAACAGGTAGGTTATGAACATAGCGAAGATTTTAACACTTCTTTAAGAGTTTACTATGTCATAAACTAAATATATAGGGGTAATATATATAGAAGAATGTGATATCACAGCATTGTAAAATCAGCAGGGTGGGAACTATAAAGAAGTATTTAATACGTTTTTGAAAGGCTATTGTTTCGGGAGCCAAATAAGGGAAGAATGTAGCTCATCTATGGGCGAAGTACATAGATAAAAGGAGGAATATTTGGCGTCTTTTAACGCTTAATGCTTCATAAACTAAATATATAGGGGTAATATATAGAGAAGAATGTAATATCACAGCGTTTTAAATTTATACTCATTACATAAGTCTCAGTATCGCTCATTGAATTGGATGGTTATCGCTCAAACTGAGACTTAAGACCAAACGCATCAAAAATGGGGACTCATTTCAGAATCTCCGCGGCTTTTCCTGCGGATCCAATCATATCAAAGATATGAATCACATGACATAATCCTCACGGAATCCTGCATTCTTATTGGATATAGATGCTCCTTCTCAGGGTATATGATGTATGTAAGCATCTTCCAACGTCCTGATCCTTGTCTTTAACAAAAATGTGCTGGGGGTCGTGTAGGAATTTTTGCATCACGAGGCATTCGGTTTCAATCAAATTTAGTCCCAAATTCGTTACTGATTGGATGTGAGTCCTTATGTGTGAGAAAATAAAAAATCAGACTAAAAATATTGAACGAATACAAGGAATCACGTTGTAAGTCTATTTTAAAAGTAGCAGCTTAGGAAATATAAAAAACTGTTTAATACGTTTTTGAAAGTTTATTTTTTCGTGAGCAAAGGAAGGGAATTTTCGGCCCTTGTTATTTCGTGAACTAGTTAAATGGAAGAAATGTGGGCGTCTTTTAACGCTTACCGTTTTACCCGAGAAGGGGGGGAGGGGGTAACTTACATATATAGAGCAACGGGAAGGGTTTTAAACCTCGAGAATCCTTAAATATGGGTCTCAAAATGTAAATGTTCCACTAGAAATGGGTGGCTTTTTGAATTGTAACAAGAAACTTGTCGAGTTTTTGTTTTTAATGTTTGATTTTTTCGCTTTAGTGGTGGTAACTTTATCTTCATAATTGTGTGTTTAAAGTGAAATGAAGCTTGATTTGTAGCAAGCTCAACAGGCTTTTCCCTTCAAAATCCTTAAAAATGGGTATGAAAATCGACCGAAAATCCGTAAGGATGGGTCTTTCCCTAAAAGTTGCGCGGCACTTCCCCGTCATCCCAAGGCTCAAGTTACCCCCCCCCCCGGGCCGTTTTATCAACTAGATCTAAGCAGCAATGTTTAAATGAGAGATCTTTTTTTCAGGGTTGCAGAATGTAGTACTCAAGTCTGTTCATAAAGAGTCTGTGCTGCTCATAACACGAAGAATCGTAGACTTTATTTGGAAGAGTTGCACCCTCTGAACGAATATTTTAAAGTCAAAGAATAGTCGATCAACTGGGAGATTTAGCTGTGTCATTCGCTAGTGGATGAAGTTTAACGATTTTCGTGCTTCAAAAGCAACGACAGGTCCTATACACAGACGCAGTACTTAACGACGTTACGGACTCTTGCTGTTACTGAAGCGATTATCGTCCAATTATTGCAACGTTTTCTTTGAAAGGCGGTAGCTTTGCGCTTGGTAAATTATCTGCAAAGACACCGCAAAGAAGTGTTGATAGTTCTGAACTAGGCTGAAACAGGTTCTTATCCCTTTCTTGGAAGTGGATAAGCCAAGGGAGATAGATGTCCTTGACTTCATAATATTACAGTGGAAATGTGTTAATCGGTGAGCGTACTTGTTGCAAGGAAGAGAAATATTCAAAGACATATTGGAAGACAACATTCTGGAAAGGCGATTGTTTTTTGTAGAAGTTGTAGGAGGAATTAGAAGTTATCATACCGTTTTTAAATTGACTGAAGTGAATTTCTCAACATCCAATTTACGCACTAATTGCTTGGAGTAAAACGAAAGCAGATTTGATAAAACGTCTTTGAAGGAGAGATCTGATGATCGAATTGAACGTACACAGAAGGAAGATTGATACTAGCCATTGAAAAAGATTTTTCAGCAGTGATTTGACACTGTTCATAACCAGACATTTGTGTTAACAAGAAAGAGGAAAAACTACAGCAGAATTTGAAACAATAGCAAAGAGGGAGAGGTTCAAACAAAAATAAACGATCGATTCTCGGTATTAGAAGTTCGTTGGTTGATTTTCGATGTTTAATAAAGCATTCAGCTTCATCGCAAAAGAAGCAGGTAAAATAGAATTTCAAGGCTGAGTCATAGAAGAGAATCGAAAGTTCATCTGAAGCAGCAAACTAAAAGAAAGAAGGATTCCTCCGCGGTTAGCATCAGGGATCATTCGCGAATTTCAAAATTATTCATTAAACTCAGCAACAGTAAAGATTTGATTGCAGCTGTCGGTCATCATGTTTACATTTATCTAGACCTTGTGCTAATACATTATTGAAGAAGTGATTGATTAACACCATTAATTTAAAGATGCTACGGTCCTAAGAATAGAGCGTTGACGTGCCCAGCAGATTGATACTTGAGATTAACAAGTTTTGTTGCTTTGAACAACTGCTTGGCAGTATCTGTCACGTTGATGGAGGCCTAGCATGGGATGCACTCCTAGTAAGCAGGTAGATGCTTCAAAAGAAGGCAGCAACGGAAGTGATTACGGTATGTAACAATCATTCCTATTGTTTTTTTAGCCTATTGTTCTTCGTCATATTGTTCTTTGTCTTATTGTTCTTTTTCACATTGTTGTTATATTTGCTTTTCTGTCCTATTGTTCTTTGTCACATTGTTGTTAGGTTTCCTGTTCGATTCTTTGTTTTCCTCAGTTTCCTTGATATTCCAGCAGCTGCGACAAATTTATTATCACAAACACACTGGAATAATCTTTTTCAGTTTTCTTCACCGGAAGCCTAATTTCAAAACATGTGCATGTGACATACATTAAAGGCAGACAAATTCGTACAAAACATCTTTGAACAAAAGGTTCTCAAACGTTTTTTCACGGAATTTTCGGACCTTTTTGGAAAAAGTTCGGACGACCATGGAAAACGGTCAATTTACAGTTTTCTTCGGTTGTTTTATGATCAAAATGTTATAATTTTACCGAGTGTACTTCATTTTTTAAGTTTTTAAAAGGATCCTTTTCAGAAATTTTGATTCAATAATTGTAGAAATTGAAGTGTTGGCAGGGAACCGTAGTTTCACCAAAAAAGCGAAGAACAAGCATTGCAACGATTATCATTTTATATTTCATGTTTTACACATTAATTCAATTCAATTCAATTCAATTATTGTTGAGGATAATGAGAATGATTGCTGAAGTGAATTTTGTTGAAATACTTCCCTTTTCTATGCAAGTTGTTTCGTGAGCAAGAGTTTACATTTTGAAACAATAAAAATGCTTTGTTGTGATTTTACATTAGTGCGTTTGTGATCCAATCAAATCTCAACTTTCGTAATAAGGTTAGATCACGTTCCTATTCTTAGCGTTTGATTGGCTGATTAGATCAAAGTTCGACTTTTCGAAGCAAAGTGACGTTCGAAGCGACGTTTGAAGCGACATTCGACTTTTCTTAGTCTCTGTTTAGAATCTGTTTGGTCGTGAGTCCTTNCAATTCAATAATTATTGTTGAGGATAATGAGAATGATTGCTGAAGTGAATTTTGTTGAAATACTTCCCTTTTCTATGCAAGTTGTTTCGTGAGCAAGAGTTTACATTTTGAAACAATAAAAATGTTTTGTTGTGATTTTACATTAGTGCGTTTGTGATCCAATCAAATCTCAACTTTCGTAATAAGGTTAGATCACGTTCCTATTCTTAGCGTTTGATTGGCTGATTAGATCAAAGTTCGACTTTTCGAAGCAAAGTGACGTTCGAAGCGACGTTTGAAGCGACATTCGACTTTTCTTAGTCTCTGTTTAGAATCTGTTTGGTAGTGAGTCCTTGTATGAGAGAAAATAAAAACATCGGATTAAAAACATTGAACGAATGCAAGAAATCACGTCGTCAGTCTATCATGGCCACAGGGTAGCAGTGTATTTCCATGCTTTCTGTGGTGTCGTCTTGTAATGTTATTGTTTGTTTGTGGATTGGATAGGAGAATTAATATATACATATTAAAAAACGCTGACATATTCCTTAAATTAATTGGTCATGGATACAAATGCATCAAAAGGAATTTCAAGATGGGCAACACAGTTAAATTTTGGAGCATGCGTTCCAAATCTTTAAAAAGAAATTTGTGTGAAATTCTATGACCTATTTCTTTGAGCTGAATAACTGGAAAGAAACTTTCCTACTTTGCTATAAGTCTACCGTCGGTCCTTTCTGAAATCTTCAATATTTTCAGAATTAGAGGGTTTTTCTTCTTATTCAAGTAAAATTTTGAAAAAAACTTAAAACCATCGTAATTTCTAAACTTTTGGAGGAAACATAGAATAATTTTCAAGGAAACCATAGTTTATGAATGTCTACAATATGGTATCAAGCAAAAGTCTTTCATTCTTCTGGTTTACGATTTAGAAATTTGATGACGTTACATGAGTTGAAACATAAAATACGCTGTAATTTCGAAAAATATTCAAGATTTCTGAAAAATCCAACACGGTAGGATTATAGGAAAGTAGCTAAAGTTTCTTTCAAGCCATTCAGTTCAAAGAAATAGGTCTTGGAGTTTTACACTAACTTTTTTAAAGATTTGGGACCTATTCCAGATTTTGGTGTTCTTTTTTCAAAAAAATTTCACTTTTCATCGGGTCAGCCGGTAGAATTTGCATTCCCTTTTTTACGAATCATTTCTAAACGCAGCACTCATCCAGAAGTTTGCAAATTTTTCGCCTGCATGTTTGCAGATTTTTCCCTAAGTTGAAACCGCATGATTAAAGTTTCATGATGTGCAACAGCAGTTTCCAAGAGATGGTATTTACCGAAGAGCTAATCGCAATTACACATGCTAAATAGACACATAGACAAAAAAATCATAGTTTACTCACATAGAAGAAAAAGCAAATCTATCAGAAAAGATTCTGAAACAGTTACAGGTTAATAAACCATTCCGCAGTCGAATGTGAAGGCTCTTAAGGCTATGCAGCATGGGATCGTATGGGGGACTTGTTTACGCGTGAAAACACTACCTTGGACAACTCGACTTCGTACTACCCAGTGTCAATGAAGGTTTTTCGTAAACTGCAACGCCTACATTGACCCTGGATCATTTTAGGCCATTATGCAAGTTGATTGGCTCTTTTCGAAACAAAAGAAATCAAGGTAGACTACAACTCCTCCAACGTATCTGTTGAGGGGTAGCCTCATGTTGACAACAGCAGATNGTGTTGGAATTTGTTGGAACCTTTTGTATATGAACTTGTGACTATGTGAGTATGTAGCTTTTAGCAGTTTGAAAGACAATCCTGGCGACAGTTATATGTGGGATTGGCTTCGTCTGGCAATGAATTTTATACCGAAGCGACGTAATGTTTTATGTGTTGAAATTTGGTTGGTACCTTTTGTATATGAACTTGTGACTACGTGAGTATGTAGCTTTTAGCAGTTTGAAAGACAATCCTGGCGACAGTTATATGTGGGATTGGCTTCGTCTGGCAATGAATTTTATACCGAAGCGACGTAATGTTTTATGTGATGAAATTTGGTTGGAAACTTTTGTATATGAACTTGTGACTAGTTCATATAGTAACAATCATGGCGACAGTTATATGTAGGATTGCCTTCGTATGGCAATGAATCCAAGTTATTGCCAAGTTCAATCATTCTTTATCTGATGAACTTGCTTTTAACTTCATCATATTCATCTTTGTCAGCTTTCACACGAGCAAGCAGATCCTGTTAGTGAAATGCGATCAATTCTTACACGACCATGTTAGTTCTTACTTTGAAGATAAATGAACCTTAACACCTTTATCTCGCACCACCTGCTCAATTTCTCTTATCTCCTGTGCTATCCATCAAATTGATGTCATTTCCCAAATCTTATTACGAGATCTTCTCTCTCTGCACTCATTTCGCTCAACTTATTCGTCATATTGGATTAAGTAGAATTACTTCTAACAAATCACTTTGATTTTGTTGAGAACAGGAAACACAAGAAGAAATCAAGTTCATTACTGCGGCCTAGTCAACATCGTTTTGTTATAAATCCATGTAAAAGTTCATCGATTTCATTCCCCGCTTTGAGAACATCCATAGCCACTTTGTATAGTTGTCGAAGCTTGCATTGCCTAACTCTTCTCCTCTCTCACGTATAAAGGAGTGGAAGGGCGATGAATGCAACTGCAGATTATGCAACACTTTCGTAGCACAGGTTGGGTTCTTGAATTGATCTTGTTTATTCATATTCAAAACTCGCCTGTAAATTTATACCTGGTGAGTCAGAAAAAACAATCCCCGTTTGAAAGGCCACCGCTCCCTGAATATCAAAACGATAATATTGACAAATACATTATGTAATGGTTGACATGTTCAAATATGATTTAAAATTTACCTGGCTGAAATCGGCCTCTCCGTTTTGAAATTGTGTGCGATTTTCTGGAGAAAGCCTCTTCAAGAAACCTTCAAAACAGGCCTAAAATCACGAGCAAATTTTCCAAATATTTCTGCCTTACAGCAATGACTTGCACACTTGCACATGCTTTAGCACGTGTTATCCTCTTGGGAGGATAA
>REGM01000067.1:1006260-1039394 GCA_004194415.1 Aurelia aurita
ATAATGATGATAATGATGATAATGATGATAATGATGATAATGATAATAATGATGATAATGATAATAATGATAATAATAATAATAATAATAATAATGATTATAATGATAATAATAATAATCACTCCTTAAGCCAAGAAGATCCTTTACAATCGATAATTCAGAACTGTGATTGGATTTGCCACAACCCCTCGCAACTCTCTTTCGAGACAATTTTCATTTGAGTAAATTTCATTGTTTCTGCGTGCTAGAGAGACTTTCCCTGCCTTCGATGTCTTTCAAAGCTTTAGACGAGTCCTCTCATACATCTTTTAATTAAAACATAAAAATCTTGTAATTCTGAAAATAATAATGATATCAAAAAAGGTCTCTCTGGAATTATGGTTAATTACCTAAAGTTCCCTTCAAGCAATTCATTCGAAAAAAAGGGCAGTAACATTTTACACGATTAATTTTAAAGTTTTACGTTCCCCATTTTAGTCACGTGCTTGTCAATTTCGTGTTTTCTTGTTTTTTCGTTTCTCTTTTGGCTGCAGAGATGTGCACGTACACACCCCTTGCGGTATCGTCTCGTCTTGGTTCTTTGTCGTAAATGTGTTGTTATTCTCAACAATTTGTTACTATATTCTTTTTTGTGATTTTTCATTCGACTGTAATAGTCGCTTGCACTAGAGATGGGGCAAGGAAAATTTGCAAAGATTCGTTGTGTTCTCCTAACCCATAATCTTGATCCCACCAATCCCGAATCCCTGATTCATTTGTAGGTGAGCTCTCTCATTCTTTGCGAGACGCATCTGGGCGCATTGTAAGAGTTTCCAGTTGCGTCACCTTTAGTGCAATTGTCTATCGTATTGGACTGTAGAGTAGTTTCTTTTAGCGTAGAGTTGAATAAAATGGTTGCAATGTAATTGAATTGGCTTATTAAAAAGAACTTTTGCGAAGATTCAACGCCTATGCTATGCATAAACAATGCATGAACAAATATTTACAGAGTAATTTCTTTACAGAGTATTACAAGCGGCAAATCACTCAAAAAATGTCGTAAAATTTCGTAAGAAATCCTAAAAAATCTTCAAACATCCCAAAAATCTCGAAAAATCTTGAAAATTCCAAAATTCTTCACAAAATCTTAGAAATCCCGAAGAAAATCCTACAGATCTTCTGGAAATCTAAAAAAAAATCAGAAATCTCCCCCAACAAAGGATATACAAATTCTCAAAAAATATTTCGAAAATTCTTTGAAAATCTCGAAAATCGTTTAAATCCTCACAAATCTTGCAAAATCTCGAAAATTTAAAAATCTCAAAAGGTCTTAGCAATCTTAAAAAATCTTTGAAAACCTCCAAAAACCTTTGAAGAGTCTGAGAGATTTTTAAATCCCAATGTCTCCTACTCTATTTTTCGAGCGATTTGCCCCTCGGGCTATCACATTTCTATATTTCGATTTACTTTGAGAAAATGTCAAATCTTTTGTAGATGCTTCGGCTGTCGAGCAGCTAGGAAAAGACCTTCATACAAGTGGGACACCAAATGGGAGTTCAAAGAACAGTTCAAATGGAAGTCTTTCGGAGAAGAATAAAAATCACAAAAATCATATTGTAAGTTTACTTTCATTGCTTGATTTATTGCTTGATTGATTGATTGAGTGATTGGCTGATTAATTGATTGATTGATCGGTGTGTCAAGCATAACGTTCAAATCTTCTTATTTTGAAATCTTGTGGCGCATTTTAAGCTGTTGTTGTTGTAGCCGTGTAAAGCGTGCTGTAATGGCACGGAAGACATTTTTAGAGACAACCAAGAAAGGGAAGAAACCCTCAGAACATTGCAAACGTTAGAAGGAGCACAAAAAGATATAAAGGACATGAGAGGAAGAATAAACAAGATATACCAGAAGATAAACAAACAATGACGAGAGGGAGGGAAAAAACAAAAAGAAGAAAAACAAAGAAAAAACAAAAAACTATCCAGCACGTTGGTTGGCCCACCACAGCCAACCTTCTGTGCCCTTGTGTATTGTCCAAGGTTTGGAATCTCATAATAATAATAATAATAATGGCAACCGGAGCGGAGGGCCTAAAATTCGGAGCTGTGATACAAGGCGAATAAAACAGGCAGAACGACACCAGTGAGTGGAGATTATATCATGTTTTAAAATTTTTTCACTTAAATATTTATCCTATTACGGGTGGATAAGGTTGTTTCAAACAACACAAGGTGGGTTATCAGTAATATTGATTGTCGGACTTTTCTGTAGAGGACTATCGGTGTTGATTAAAGAACTAGTTTGGTTATTCTCCAAACAGACCTTGTACATAATTAAGAGATCTCGTCAAGGCTGATATCAATTAGATATGACTTGCCTCAATCCGTGAATCTAATACAGCACAGTAATTGATAACTCTCGTCGTAGGATAAGAAGCCCAGATAATTTTCAGCCCACCGACAGGTACCATGAAGGGCCGAGCAAGTGGAGTTCTTTTTTGGAGATGGTTTCCCGCGTGGTGATCACAAAAAAGAACAATGTATCTACCATTTACTATGCATGAATACCACCACACCAAGCAGTTATTCGTAACCATCAGTTGTTGAGCAACGATTCTTTTGATCTTCTTTCAACTTTGAGTAGCAACATTTAGTGTTCGCATAAACTTACGATAGAGCCTTTTGCTTCACTATACAAGTACAGCAACAACCACCCACTACCGCCCAATAAAGACTCGTACACAAACTGGTCAAAACCTAGGACGTCGAATTTTTGGCCTACCAAAGCGTTGTTAAGAAATGGAAACAGAACGTCTTTGTTGTGAAGGTTCTTCTTTAATACAGCAGTTGTAGACATTAAAAAATGGCTCATTTACTCTGAACCTTTATCATGAAATCATCTCTCGCTTTTCCTTAACTTCTACAAAACTACTCTGTTTCAAGCACATGCTTTTCTTGCGCAAAGCATTCTGGGAACCACAAAATCTGCTCTGCAGCAACAATGTGCTGGTTTTCCGCACAGTCTTCCCAGCTCCAGATGGGGCACAAACAGTTAAGGCTGACCTCCACTTGCTGTAGGTTTGGTCAGCGACCAGCGTGCTTGTCTGGGGGAGGGGGAGCTCTGTTGTTTAAGAGAGCATCTGCACTAGACAAGCGCGCTGGTCACCGACTGAAACTACTGCAGTGGAGGTCGACCTTAACGTCTTCTCTCAAGATCTTGAGACAAGCAGTTCTCTTAAATTCTTCAGTGCTAGAATTTATGTGTTTGCTCAATAAACGTGACAAGTGCAATTTTTAGAGCCGAACGAAAAAATTTAATGACCTCAGTGCTAGAACATAATATATTTCAGCTCAGTGTCTTTATTTTCATTTTTTCTTCCCTTTATGATACATTATATCCTATGAAAAAGTTTCCTTAAAGGATATTGTTTCCCCAACTAAGCCTCCCCAAGTTTTGAAGGACGTTTATTCTTATGTAATGATTTAAAAACTAATCAAATTTCTGTTCGATAAAAATACATTACCTCCTTCCTCCATTTTATCATCTTGCTATTATACTGTCATCGTCCTAGAGATCGAAAATGGACGAAATTTGACCTACTTCTGTAGCGTGATTTGTCTGGTGTGATAAAAGTGACTTGCATATGCAAAAATCTAAACTTTGATATCTGTCATTTATTTATTTATTTATTTATTTATTTATTTATTTATTTATTTATTTATTTATTTATTTATTTATTTATTTATTTATTTATTTATTTATTTATTTATTTATTTATTTATTTATTTTTTATTCATTCATTCATTCATTTGTTTATTTATTCATTCATTTATTTATTTATTTGGGACGTACTTTAACTGATTTTATCTCGATTCCTTCGTAGAGTCCTGATGCAAAAGGCACAAAGTCAAGGTATTATAAAGTTGGTTCCTTTGGTTCCATCTTAATGCCTCATGCCAAAACACCCATTTACCATTTTGATAGCTGGAAAGCCAATTGAATACAACCAACCACATCTATGTTTTAGCTAACAAACAGGGCAGCCCTTTTTCGGGGAATTCTTCATTTGAGAACATATAGTTCATTGTAAATTCTAAACGAATTCTCAAAATTAAGTTAAACTCTCAGTCAGATGACGGCATTGGAATTTTCAAATCGATTCAATGATCTTTGCGATACGATTTTTTAAACAATGGACACATTTTTTTTAGTCACCCGGTATTTTCCCAATGCTCAGAAAAATAGAACAAAAATCACAAAAACTACTTCAGCCTTTCAGGAATCAATCAAGCTTTTATTCATTCCAATTTATGTAGTATTCTTCGTACAACGAATTTTCAAATGTGTGAAGTTCTTTTTGGCGCACCCGGTATATCATGGGAAATAAACCACATGGCTTTCGTCATCGAGATTATCTGTAGGTCACAGGAGGAGAGTAGGTCACAGGAGGAGAGAAGCTCACATATTAAAGATCCATGATTGCTAACCATGATCCCTTGCGCACCGAATGAAAAGCAAAACAAGCAAAATATAGTCCAAAAATGATTTTCATATTATACAAAAGTCGACCTTGAGGCTGCAAAGGATTATGGTTAGCTCAGATTCTTTAAAGTGTAGTTTACCATTTGATATCAATTTATAATATGGCAGTCAAATTTGAAAAAGCTATTTCTTTCCTTGTAGACCAATTTTGACAAGTTCAAAATCTGAAAAGTAAGTTCCGCGATTAACCTTGCTTCTATATATCCTCGATGAAGTAAAGGGTCTCCCAAAACGGTGCCCGGGTTGTAGAAGTTTCGCCTGTTAACAGGCCTTCTTAAATTAAATGAAAAATAAATGAAAAAATAGAAAAGGGGGAAGGGGGAAGGAAGGAAAGAAGGAAAGGAGGCCTGTAGACAATCTATTAGAGAGTGTTTGCAAGACTACGTAAATGTATGTAGTGAATTTTGATTGGTTGAATCCCTTCTCTTCCCTTCTCTTCTCCCCCTTTTCCCGCCTGATCTCAGGCTAGTAACAGTTACAATGAAGGGACTACAATTTTGATCTTTCCGTTCTTAAACATGTGTTTGATTGCAGACTGCAGCACCATACTGAATCTAAAATTTGTTGCTGAAATGTACCCGGCAATTGCTTTTTTTATGCAACTATGAATTTAAAAACAACAAGCTATTGCAAGATACTGTGGCATTCGTAGCGAGAAAGGACATGCGGTCACCGGGTCCTCACTAAAAATGCCACAAATTGCTTAAGCCCTGACCAAAAGACTAAGCAAAATTCACTAAACAAATATTTAGAGAAATGTTCAGGCGTTTGGCCACACTGTTTAGTGTTGCTCCATGATTTTGAAATCGCTCTTTTCCGTCACTTCATATTGATGCAGTCGAGCAAACGAAAGAAGAAATTCATTATTTCAATGGACGTAGCGAGAGATACATTAAAGTCCAAAACCATGGGGCGGTATAATTTTGAGACGAAAGCATTTTGCTAAAAGTTTGCTTTCCCAAATCTTTAGGTGTTTAAAAATGTTAATCGTCCTAAAATTCCTTCTAATAAACACATAAATAAAGAGTGTACACGTTCCTTGAGATTCTAGCATAGCATAACTGCTCCATGCTTTTTGTAGAAAAAAATTTCAAAAACACCAATATGAAATAAGATGTTTAATTCGTGGGCTTTTCAGATATTTGATCATTCTACCGGGTGACCCACGAAAAAATGAAACTTTTTGAAAAATCATTAAAATTCGGTTATGTTGCCGATCTAGAAAATTTCTTTTTGTGCATTCATCATTCATATCAAAGACCAAATTAAGTTCTGCGATATTGTAAAGTCTTGAAATTGCATTGAATTTGTGGTTATTTGGCAACCGTAATCAAGGCGTTTTCTGAGCCTGCTCCTGTGAATCCTTGGAGATTTTAGGCATTGGCAGCTTATCAATCCTCCCATGTGACTGTTTCGATCGGGATCTGGCACAAATTCTGGCGCGCACGCAGCGATCGGCTACGAAACAAAGGAGGGGCCACTAGCGGCTCCCAACCGGCCTGCCATAACTTTCCATGAGTGGAAGCCTCGCGGCCAGCCTCGTTTTGCATTTTTTCTCTGTGTTGGTAATTTGCGCTTCTTTAAGCTACCTGGTTTTGAAGCATACTTCAAAATGACAAGAAATAATTATCAAATTCAATTTTAATTGCGCACCACCACATCAATTGGTTTCTTTTATCTTTGACAAAGCTCTTATATCATTTAAGACCAGACCATTCACATGAAATAGCAAGGAATTGCTTTTGGCTAAAAATACGATATTCTGCAAAATACTATTGCTTAAAACATGGTTTTTAATGCCGTAATTTCGGTGTCTTTCACCTAAAACAACGAAAACTCAGATCACAACATAAAGTGATTTGTCCGTTGATACAAATACACAAAAATAAATGTTAAGGATCGCCGATCGGTAACATAATTAAATTTTGGTGATTTTTCAAAAAGTTTCACTTTTTATTTGGTCACCCAAATTTGTTCGTCCCAAATTTTGCTTTTAATGTATGAATTCAGGGTTGACTTGGATATCCATCCTGAAGCTAATCGTCTGTAAACTTAGATAAATCATTATTTATGTTTTTAGGAAGTGCACACAGTCACAACTTGATTTCTTTGAGATGCTAGACAAGAAAATAGAATCGGTGAGTTTCTTTTGTTTTGTGTCATTTTCTGTCAGCTGTAAATCATCAATTTGAAACAATTTTCAAAATTCTATTGTTTGTATAAGAAAACACGGGCCACTTTGACACTTTTTTGAGGAGGCGCCTAAGACCTCAGAGTTCAATATTTGATATTTTTAGTTTAAAACAAGCAAAAATAAACTGTAAATATATCGTTTTGTTAGTCGTCCAAAATTTCTGTAAAAACATCCGAAATTCTGCGAAACGTCCCAAAAATTTTGTCCAAAAATGCTTTTTCCAAAATTTATTCGTCTGAGATTTTTTGCGTTTAATGTATAACAAACATTCATTGTTTTTACCATTTTCTAGTGTTTTCCAATCCATTATATTTTTGAAAAATATTTCTAAATTTATTTGCTGTTATTGCGACACGTTGAAATCTCATGATTATTACAAGCGGGGGTGGCTCAGTGGTAGCACGCTGGACTACCATTCTGAGGGCTGGTGGAGAAACAATGTTGTTGTGCGTGTTGTACGTCATTTGTATCAGTAAAACAGTAATTTCTTTTAAAATACGACTATGTACGAAGACTTGAGATTATACCTGATGAAGAGTTAAGCTCGAAACGTTATTCTAATCTCAAGTCTTCGTTCATAGTCGTATTTTTAGAGAAATTGCTGTTTTACTGAAATTTGGTGGTTCGAGTCACAACCCTGTAAAGCTTGCTACGTAGAGTGAGGAGAATCGGAGAATCACAAACTCTCTNGAGTTCAATATTTGATATTTTTAGTTTAAAACAAGCAAAAATAAACTGTAAATATATCGTTTTGTTAGTCGTCCAAAATTTCTGTAAAAACATCCGAAATTCTGCGAAACGTTCCAAAAATTTTGTCAAAAAATGCTTTTTCCAAAATTCATTCCTCTGAGATTTTTTGCGTTTAATGTATAACAAACATTCATTGTTTCTACCATTTTCTAGCGTTTTCCAATCCACTATATTTTTGAAAAATATTTCTAAATTTATTTGCTGTTATTGCGACACGTTGAAATCTCATGATTATTACAAGTGGGGATGGCTAAATGGTAGCACGCTGGACTACCAATCTGAGGGCTGGTGGAGAAACAATGTTGTTGTGCGTGCTGTACGTCATTTGTATCAGTAAAACAGTAATTTCTTTTAAAATACGGCTATGTACGAAGACTTGAGATTATACCTGATGAAGAGTTAAGCTCGAAACGTTATTCTAATCTCAAGTCTTCGTTCATAGTCGTATTTTTAGAGAAATTGCTGTTTTACTGAAAGTTGGTGGTTCGAGTCACAACCCTGTAAAGCTTGCTACGTAGAGTGAGGAAAATCAGCATAGGTTCCAAATCTTTAAAAAGGTCGGTGTAAAATTCTGTGACCTATTTCTTTGAATGGAATGGCTTGAAAGAAATGTTTGCTACTTTGTAATAATTCTACCATTCGACTTTTCAGAAATCTTCAACATTTTCAGAATTAAAGTGCTTTTCTTCTTTGTTAAGAATTCAAGAAAATTTTTGAAAAAAACTTAAAACCATCGTAATTTCTAAACTTTTTGAGAAAACATCGAATAACTTTCTAGAAAAACTTTGTTTATGAACGTCTACAATTGCTTCACTCTTATGGTTTTCGATTTAGAAATTTGATGACGTCACATTCTCAAATGAATTGAAATATGAAATACGCTGTAATTTCGAAAATATTCAAGATTTCTGAAAAGTCCAACGGTAGAGTGATAGCAAAGTAGCTAAAGTTTCTTTCAAACCATTCTATTCAAAGAAATAGGTCACAGAATTTTACACCGACCTTTTTGCGTCAATTCAAAGATTTGGAACCTATGTTAGGAGAATCACAAACTCTCTGTAATTCCAGGCTAAAGGAATCACGAGCTGTGGTCACAGAGAGGAAGGACTAAGACGCTGCTTCAATAAGCTTAGCTTCTCGGTGTCCTAAAATTACCTTCGAACACAAGGTAGAAATAGAGAGGTAGACACAATGATTGTCATTAAAATGTTCTTTACTTTTGTTTTTCTCAGGGACCTGATTATATGTCCGAAGATGACAGAGGAGCTAGTCGTCGTTCTTGGTCAGAGCACAGGTGACACAAACTTAGAAGCAGTTCAAATTTAAATATCAAGGGGAATAAGGTACAATAAACAAACCATACTGATTGGTATGAAGCGAACGAGTCATATTTGTTCAAGGGTATTACGACGAGTGGATTTAGGCCATAGGTTTAGTGTTGTTTAATAATAGAAATTCTTAATCCCTCCTTACTGCCACAGCTACTTGTTTGTCTTGACTCCTCTCTGCTATATTAACCCAGTGTATCGTGTGCATTCGATTCTATTTGCACTGTAACGTCCATCTGGTTCCCACGCTCTCACAGCTCACGTGGCAGTTGTCCTCCGTTTTGAAATTTTGCTCAAACCGATGTTCTTTGTGAGCTGTGAGAGCGAGGGACCAGAGGGACGATACAGTGCAAATAGGATCGAATGCACACAGTAAACTGGGTTAATCTAGCAGAGAAGTCNTTTAATAATAGAAATTCTTAATCCCTCCTTACTGCCACAGCTACGTGTTTCTCTTGACTCCTCTCTGCTATATTAACCCAGTGTATCGTGTGCATTCGATCCTATTTGCACTGTAACGTCCATCTGGTTCCCACGCTCTCACAGTTCACGTGGCAGTTGTCCTCCGTTTTGAAATTTTGCTCAAACCGATGTTCCTTGTGAGCTGTGAGAGCGAGGGACCAGAGGGACGATACAGTGCAAATAGGATCGAATGCACACAGTGCACTGGGTTAATCTAGCAGAGAAGTCAAGAAACAAAAACATGTAGCTGTGACAGTAAGTAATTTCTATCGTTAAACAACAATAAACCAATGGCCTAAGTCCACTCGTCGAAATACCTTTGATTTGTTCACGACATCGTAAATGAAAATGTTGTATCTACGCAAGATGTTTGTAGACTTACTTCTTGGGTCCAATGTCGAGCAAGCCAATATTTAAATACGTAGTTTTTAAGAAATTTCTTCTGCCGGTAAAATTTGGATAAAATCTATACTAGTCGTCAGATAATTCTGCTGACAATTACCCGATTTAGAATATGATTGTGTCTTCTACTGAAGTTCAATGATTCTTGTTTCCAGCTTTTGAAGAGGCCTTTGCTGCCGGCGATCATGAGCACTTTTATGGGGATTCCTCGAGGCTCACAACTTCGCTTTTTAATAAAGCGGATGAGAATTTTACGCATAAATCGGAAAGACCTTTTTTCAGGTTATAAATCCGTCGGCACCCTAACCATTGGTAGAGCCTTTGCTCAGGTAAGCAATGAAAATTATCTGACACTTGATGATAATAGTTCAAGTCAAAGTTCAATTCAAAATTTAACGGAAATTTTAAATATTTTAGAAGATTAGGAAATAGAAAATGTGGAAACGAAGCGAATGGACCCATGTAGTAAGTCTGACAGAGTTTGCTTCATAGAATTCCAAATGAACTTGGATAGATTAATGGGCGCAACCATTAGCTTTCCTTTTGGTAATTTATTTTTATGTAAACCCTATGCTGTTTTTTGATAGTACATTCAATGTGGAATAGGGTAGTTATTTATAAGTGTTGTGTAATTGGACATCTGACTATTCCAGAAATATGCCGTATGGTCGAAGTAGCGTTTTATCATAGCACTACCACGATGCTTGGAGCCATTCGTAAAAGCCAGGACACTTTCCTTTATTTAGCAGCATGGCCTTAAGAGCGGCAAACTTGGGAATAGCGTTTAATTTCGGATAAATAGGTTGTCCGAAAATTTTAAAGACCGAACTTTTTCATATCCGGAAATTGTTGTCTCTGAAATTTTGGAAACAATGGGAAAGTGGAACGTTCGAATTTTATAGTAAATAACTAACGTAATATCTCCTTCTTCCCCTCCTTGTCCACTTATTAGTGATGTGACAGCTCTAACAGTTGCTTATTCTGGCTAATATTGGTGCTCAACCTATCATGAATTTTTAAATCAGTCACCGATAGGGTGATTGTACGCAGCTAAATATCTGTTAGCTTCTCTTGATGATATGGAGTTCTGTAGACTGATGTAAGACCCACTAATGGAGCGTCCAGTCAATTGATATTTTAACAATGCTGGGAAGTGTCTGATTTCATGGCCTTAATATCAAGTCAAGATTTAGTCCGATTTAGCAGATTGAACCGTTCGTCCCAAACCTCAAATCTGGTAACATAAAAAGTTCCATACTGGTGTTCTGTCTCTCAGCGAAGCGCAAGAATTAAAGTCTGTCTCAAATTAGATGTCACGTAAGATTTGCGATAACTCAAAAATTTCTTATGCAAACTCGCTGGCATTTTCACGTGACATCTAATTTGAGACAAACTTTAGGAATGTTTAGGAATGCTTGGTCATCAACTTATGTAAGAACAACTTTCCGAAATTATACCTACGAAGAACTTTCAAAAACACCCGTATTTCGTAGTTTTTATTTTGGTACAAGACACTATTAGCTTCCGTCGCCCTATGGAAAATGGTGATGTTTTGTTTGAAAACAATTGGGGTAAACAGTGAATTTTTACTAACTCAAACGGCAACTTTGCCTCTCCCGGCAAATATTTAGAGACAGTGGCCGCTACTGAAGCCCTTCTCTTTTCCCGCTTCGTGTGTTTGACTTTACTGACTTTCACAAGAAAGTTAATGATCTGTTATTAAAAGCGTTTATTACAAATGTGAAGAGAACAATTTGCAAATTTTTTTATTTCCTCGAATTTTCCTAATGTAAAGATTAATTTTCGTATGGAATGAATTCTTTCAGTTTAACGAGATTACTTATTTTTGTGTTTCGTAAAAACAGGCCTTTGAAATTTAGATTCACTTGCTGCCAATCTTAGCAGTCTGGTTTTTCAGGAAGTTGTTCAAAAAGATGAGAAACTGCGATATTTATAGGAGTGTGATTCACCTTTTACGCATATCTTTGCCCCATTGTCAAAATTAAAATTTTAGTGAGCACCGGAATATCGAATCTTGTATTCCCAATTATAAAACGTAGCGTCGCAATGGGATTTGAAGGTGTCTCGTTTAATTATTGATATAAATCAATTTTAAAGTAGTGAAATCTCTCGAGGATAGATATGCAAACGCCGAAGAGAATGGTTGACTTCAAAGAAGCAACGAGCAAGTCACAACTGATGGAGTTTGTGGTGCTGTTTACAAAATTATCGTCGCAAAGGCAAGTTTCTCGCAGCTTTCTTTAAGTGCCCCGGTGAAAGGTCAGATGTTTGCCGGGGTCCTTATGATCGAACAAACTATCAGATTTTCACCGGGGAGCTCCAATTTGTACAGAGGACAGCGTAATTATTGGCGAGAAACTGTTTCTACGTGGTAATAATTAATTTCTCAAACTTCTCCCCGGGGTTTGCCCGATTAAAATAGAGTGGTGTGAATGGCTATTACATCTTTCATTGGATTAAATTGCTTGAAAAGAATTTTAGGTTCTTTGCTATATAATTCTACCGTTCTGATATCTCGATTATTTCAAAAATACAAGTTTTTTTCTCGAAAAGAGTTCGAGCAGCTTTTTCAAAAATATTTGGTTTCCCTGTGTTTGCAGAAGCTTTTTAAAGATTTGAAGCCTATACTGCGTGTTCACATTCACTATATATATTTGAAATTGAGCACATGGCCATAATGCACTCCAGTGGTGCTTTTGATCCTACCTCCACTGAGAACGATTTGACTATAGGTCTTGATTTTATCCCCATTATTCTGCCAGGGGCAGTTGTTTTCGGGCACACTTTAAGACCTGATTTGAATGATATTGTGGACCTTTTTATTTATGTAGCAAAGCATTTTTGTTATTTTCATGCAATATTTCAATATAGTTTTCGAGCATTTTCTGTACTTGGGAATTTAGGCCAATTTAGTGTTAGTATTTAGCGTATGCTGTAATTTGAATTTGTGTTTGCTGTCGCTGATTATGGTCATTTTGCAGCAAATGAAATGCATTACTTGTATCGTATGAAATAATTTTGATAATCAGAAGCGAGTCGACGATATTTCCCTGTTTTTTCTTTGTAGACCGTTTGCTCCAAATGTAAACAATAGACCGTTGCGAAGACATTTCAACTATACACTCCTTCTAAGTGTCCCCGTGAGAAGTCAGATTTTCGCCTGCCGGGATCCTGGTAAAACTTCTTTCATACGAAATTTTAGAGCCCAGATTCGGATTTAGCACCCGAAGTTTAGTCTAACTACGAGTTTTCATAGTGCTAGTGATCTTAATGTTGATTTTATGGCGATCTAAAATTTGAAAATCTATAAGGGATTTGACCGTGAAAAATGACTCGGGATGTAAAGTTTCACCCCGAACGATTTTCGCGGTCAAATCCCTTATAAAGTTTCAAACTTTACATCGTCATGAAATGAGCATCACAAGTGCTAGCAGTTTTAAAACCCGGAACTAGACAAAAGTTTGGGAGCTAAATCCGAATCGGGGTTAAAAATTTTCATGCGAAGAATGGGAAGAAATTTCGAAAAATTTCCAAAAAGAGGCAGCTTAATTGAAGTTGTGTATTTAGTACCGAGGACAGCATAGTTATTGGCGGGAAACTGTTTNAAGCGTAAACAATAGACCTTTGCGAAGACATTTCAACTGTACACCCCTTCTAAGTGTCCCCGTGAGAAGCCAGATTTTCGCCTGCCGGGATCCTGGTAAAAATTCTTTCATACGAAATTTTAGAGCCCAGATTCGGATTTAGCACCCGAAGTTTAGTCTAACTACAAGTTTTCATAGTGCTAGTGATCTTAATGTTGATTTTATGGCGATCTCAAGTTTTGAAAATCTATAAAGGATTTGACCGTGAAAAATGACTCGGGATGTAAAGTTTCCCCCCGAACGATTTTCGCGGTCAATTCGCTTATAAAGGTTCAAACTTTACATCGTCATGAAATGAGCATCACAAGTGCTAGCAGTTTTAAAACCCGTAACTAGACACAAGTTTGGGTGCTAAATCCGAATCGGGGTTCAAAATTTTTATGTGAAGAATGGGAAGAAATTTCGAAAAATTTTAAAAAAGAGGCAGCTTAATTGAAGTTGTGTATTTAGTACCAAGGACAGCATAGTTATTGGCGGGAAACTGTTTCGATGTGGAAATAATTTCTCCCCAGGGTTTGCTAATTTGCAGCGGAGATTTCATTTGTGAGGTGTTTTGTATCGGGGTGATTCACATCTTATCTGGGGACAACTTTTGCTTCACTATTGCTTCAAATTTCACCTCGGGTAACAGGGCTGAAGTTTCAGCCCGGGCTGAAAACTCCCATGTAAACAGGCACTTAGTAGCCACTCGACGATTAATTTTCGTTTGAGTGGCATAATGGCTCTAGGTTACGCCTATCTGCCCCGAGCGGGGGTACTCGATATATCAGGAACGAAAATGAACCAGGAAGGCTCGATGTATCATATACGTAAATGAAATTTTTAATTCAGAGTTTCCTACAACCTGTGATGAATATTGATAATAAAAATATTGAAGCTCAATTGTTCGAGTTTATAAGGATACAGTAACCAAAAATTGAAAGAGTTTCTTTACTTCGAATTGACCTCTGGTCGCTTCTAGTGGAATTTCCTAATTTTCTGGATGAGGCTATTACAGTTTCTTATAAGCGGATTCTTATATCTAAACATTAACACCTCCAAACAATACGCGATACGTCTCCCGTGCTACAGCCCCACATGGTCTACATTTGAGGAAAAGATTGTGGAGGTGCCTGCAAAAGGAAAATTTTTAGAACCGGTCCTGGAACAAAATGTTGGAAACACAATATTCTTGACCTGTACCAAAACAATTAGCTCCATTTACATAGCCTTTCTGGACAAAAATGCAAAAAGGATCTTATGTTACAGTTTTTCTAACTGAAATTAGGAAATATATTAAGCAGGGGGTATACCTTTGTATAGGGATGTGCCCCAGAGATTTTGATGACCAAGCCACCCTGGTAAATAATAACATTTCAGTGAATTTCACATTTAGACCCATTTTCAACGGACGTTTTATCAAAATTAGACCCTGCTATAGGGAATTTTCCTTTGTAAAACGAAACGAAACACACACTATTAATGAATTCCACACATAACGATCGTATCGAATATTGAATTATAGTTAGTGATGTCCAACAAGAACTGCACATCCTTTCTGAATGGATGCGAATGAACAAACTTAGTCCAAACCCGCAAAAGACTGAGTACATGGTAATAGGCCATCCGCGCAAGACAAAGTCATTGGGGGTTATTGTTGATCCAAATCTTAAGTAGGAAGAGCATTACAAAATTGTTAAAGGTAAAATCCTTCCTCGGTTAAAACTCTGCAACGTTTACCAAGCCGTCATTGAAAGTCATTTGCGTTATGCTGACGTAATTTGGGAAAGTTTACTGAAAACAATATTAAGGACCCTCCAGCGACTACAAAGCAGGGCTAAAATGATAATAAAAAACACAAGACATAAAGATAACTGGTCAGAAAACTGGATGAGTGTTGAGAATCTATTTCGATTTGATCTGAATATCAGTCAAGTTAGTGAATGGGCTATTATATCAATAGTAGCAGGGACCGCGGAGCGGTTTTAAAGTGGGGGGGGGGGCTAATTTGGGAGCGAAGCGAGCAAAAATGAGCGTCTGCTCCTGGAAATTTTTTTGAAACCACGCCCTTTAGAACGTCGGAAAGCGCCTCTTTATGAAAATAAGGCTTCTTTATTCACAATTTGCTTTTGAGAAGAAGTGGATTCTCATTCAAATAGACTTTGAAAATTTGAAAACTTGAAGTTATTTGTTGAAGTTAGCCCAAAGCCCACTTTTCAGTTTTTGAGACTTAATATCCAAGATTCTACAAAGAAAGCAACTTCTCCTGCCTATGAGACCAGATTCTTTTCGCTTAGAATTCGTAGTCTTAAGAAATTCAACGAAACATATGACTTAATTCTCATCAAACAGTAATTTTAATATTTTTGAAAATTCTGCACCATAATCTTTGAAAAGTGGGGGGGGGGGTGTAGCCCTTGCTAGCCCAATGGCTGCGCGGTCCCTGAATAGTAGTCAATATTAGTGAATGGTCTATTAAGTAGACCCCTTGGGGCAATATCTTCCGCAGCTGTATTTGTCACACTTTTCTTTCCAGTACATCCCTCTCAACAGCAGCTCCCTCTTCGCCGACAGCCTTATGACAACCTGACGCATTGTCCATTCCTATCTCATCGGTTATAGGTTCCACTGCCATTTTAGAACGAGTCAATTTCAAAATGACCGCTGTAGCAACTATACCTATAGCAACTAAACCAACAGGAACACCAATGCTAGCTCCAAGCTCGGCTTCACTCATACCTGCAAAATGAAAGNGTGGCTTCGTTTTCTAAATGCATGATGACATTTTCGATGTTAGGGCCACACGCATAAATAGTTGTGTCGTCCGCATAATTACAGATTTCGGTCTCCTCCAGGAACATAAAAAGGTCATTCAGGTATATGTTAAACAAAAGGGGTCCTAAGACTGAACCTTGCGGTACTCCTATGACGGTTTCTGTGACAAGAAACTGCAAAGATCTGCAAATCCCAAAACTAAAAACTGAGCTTGTGAAAGATTGGAATGATATCCCTGTTGATATCAGAGAGACCCCCAGTCTCAATCGCTTTAAAAAACAATCAAAAGTGAATTTGAAAAACCGACAACTATCGCTTGACCAAACACGACCCCCTGAAAGAGCAGCAATTTAGCCAGATTTGTTTGATATATTATTTATTGTATATAATCATATTGTACTAGGTTTCTTTTTTGATATTTTGTTTGTATTTTGGGTTTAAAGTAAATCAACGGGGTTAAAAGGCAACTTAGCTAGCGGGACTGGGTCCATGTAAATAGAACCTATTGTATTTGATGTTTTCGATCGATGAAAACAATAGGAACATAAGTGGCGCGTGCCGTTCTTTTGTGCTATGTTTAGACTAAATCGCTATATCTCCGTTCATTTACTTTAATCGTGTAAAAGATGTGATAATATCTTATATAATGATATATAATAATAATAACAATGGTAGTAGTAATAATAATAATAATAAATGGGCTATATTAGTGAATATCAGTCAAGTTTGTGAACGGGCTATTACATCAATAGTAGCAGGGACCGCGGAGCGGTTTTAAACTGAGGGGGGCTAATTTGCGAGCGAAGCGAGCAAAAATGAGGGTCAGGGGGTTTGCCCCTGGAAATTTTTTTGAAACCACGCCCTTTAGAACGTCGGAAAGCGCCTCTTCATGAAAATAAGGCTTCTTTATTCACAATTTGCTTTTGAGTCTTTTGAGAAGAAGTGGATTCTCATTCAAATAGACTTTCAAAATTTGAAAACTTGAAGTTAGTTGTTGAAGTTAGCCCAAAGCCCACTTCTCAGTTTTTGAGACTTAATATCCAAGACTTTACAAAGAAAGCAACTTCTCCTGCCTATGAGACCAGATTCTTTTCGCTTAGAATTCGTAGTCTTAAGAAATTCAACGAAACATATGACTTTATTCTCATCAAACAGTAATTTTAATAGTTTTGAAAATTCTGCACCATATCTTTGAAAATAGTGGGGAGGGGGTGTAGCCCCTGCCCTGAATAGTAGTCAATATTAGTGAATGGTCTATTAAGTAGACCCCTTGGGGCAATATCTTCCGCAGCTGTATTTGTCACACTTTTCTTTCCAGTACATCCCTCTCAACAGCAGCTCCCTCTTCGCCGACAGCCTTATGACAACCTGACGCATTGTCCATTCCTATCTCATCGGTTATAGGTTCCACTGCCATTTTAGAACGAGTCAATTTCAAAATGACCGCTGTAGCAACTATACCTATAGCAACTAAACCAACAGGAACACCAATGCTAGCTCCAAGCTCGGCTTCACTCATACCTGCANAGTCAATATTAGTGAATGGTCTATTAAGTAGACCCCTTGGGGCAATATCTTCCGCAGCTGTATTTGTCACACTTTTCTTTCCAGTACATCCCTCTCAACAGCAGCTCCCTCTTCGCCGACAGCCTTATGACAACCTGACGCATTGTCCATTCCTATCTCATCGGTTATAGGTTCCACTGCCATTTTAGAACGAGTCAATTTCAAAATGACCGCTGTAGCAACTATACCTATAGCAACTAAACCAACAGGAACACCAATGCTAGCTCCAAGCTCGGCTTCACTCATACCTGCAAAATGAAAGTGATGATCAAAGCCATATTTACACTGTATCGTTACAGTTATGATCCGTTACATAGTTGTTACGGTTCAAGAGCGTTTATACTGCTCACCCCGGAGAACGTGTGCGCAGTAAAGGTGGAGGGTGCGAAGTAAGGTGAAGGGATATCATCAGTAAGACGGAGGGATTTCTTCAGTAAAAGTGGAGGGTGCAAAGTTTGGCGGAGGGACACCATCAGTTTGGCGGAGGGATACCATCAGTAAGGTGGAGGGCGCGAAGTGATGCGGAGTGATCCCATCAGTTCTGCGGATACCATCAGTTCTTCTTCCTCTTTCTCTTTCCCTGATGCAACAACAACAACCTTCACGGGCATAGGGAAACATGGAGGAAGAAACTGCTATATGAACACAACTACCGCCTTTCCTAAAGCCCGTGGCTGGAGTTTGGATTTGATGAACTGATACTTGGACTACCAACGGCAGAAAAAATAGACTGGGATACCATAGGCGTCAATTCTTTAAAAAGGATTGGAAAAATGGTTATATTGAATCTTCCTTTTGATTCAATAGAGGAAAAACTGTACAATCTTGAAGAAAACCATAGTTACCGTCATTTTACACGGCTCTTCTTGGTATTGGTCTAATCTATGTTAGAAGATCATGAAATCTTGTGAATAGTTACAAAATTACAGGATGAGTCAAAAACATTTTAATACGTATGGAAGCCTGTAATTCGCTTCCTATTCATCAAATTGATTAAAACTGGTCATCATTGTGTAGGTAACATGCTAGCCATGCCAACTTGGATAGTAAAGCTTAGTTGGTTTAAATCTGTATTATTGTTCCCCAGTTATGAGCGATTTTATAAAATTGTCCAATCTCAGAATCCTTCAAAACAGGCCTAAAATCCTTGATCAAATTTTCAAACTATCAAAACAATCAGCATACGAACTGCTGATCTGAAAAACGGTTAAAAAATTGCCAAATGAAAAGAATAGTAGGGCTGGCTCTGTATTTACACAAGCGATTGCCTAGGCATTAAGATCGCCCGATTTAGTTTCACTTTCACCGATGTGATGCTTAAATGCTGGAAAATTTTATCCAGAAGTTTAGGCCTGTCTTGAAAACTTCTGAGATAAAATATAGAGTTATCCAAGTTGATAGGTTACCCACACAATAATGATAATCGGTTTCAAGGAATCTGACGAGCAGCTAGCAAACTACAGGCTTGTGAACCTTTTACCCTTTTTTGCTCGCCCTGTACAGACTCACAAAATTATAAAACCTATGCTGGGTCGAGGGGCAAATCACTCTCAAGAAATCTCGTACAGTTTTTACAGAAATCCTTTTGTTTTACAGAGAAATCCCTGAAATCCTCTGGAGGTCCTTTTGTTCTCCTAGAAATCTCGTACGATTTTTGAGGGAGTGACACACCCCTCGTGCTGGGTAGTTATATAAAAAGCTTACCTTTATTTTCCGTGACTATCCGCTTTGGTTTAAATGATAGAAAACCAGCTCCCTGTTGAAAACCAACATATGAGCCTCGATGGTATTCACAAGTGAAATCTATCCTTCGATCATGGTGTCGTAATACCATGCCAGGAACACCGTGCACTTTCATAACCACTGAGTTCTTATATGTAATCTTACTGGATGTATCTTCTACGGTCCAGTTACACAAGTGTGGAGCACTCCCAAGAGTGATGTTGGCAGATGATATCGACGCTGTACATGTTGGATCACGTAGGGTGATGGCAGAATATACGGATGCGTTGTAGTATCGTCTGTCCAAGTCGATGCGCAAGTAATCGCTACCACATGAAGTATGTGTAGTGTTTTCTGTAGGTGATGCAAAGGAATGCGAAAACATAGCATCAAAATTTCATATTAAAAACCTGCCAACCGCGAAGAAAAATCTCAAGCTGAAGACATGATAGACTTGCTTTAAAGGGGCTGTATGAGCTAAACTTCTGAAAAACCATGCCTTTATACCCCTAATGCAAGCAAAAGCAACGGATATGATCACAGGGTGTCCAGGCGTATTCTAGAGCGTACCCTAGTTTTCGTTTCTTTGCTTTCCTGCGATCCGGATTAGGAAGACAACACCTGTGTAATTCGAGATCGGCTACGTCATCGTTGCGGTCGACCTGTTGTTGTTACAGTTTTCTTCTCTCTTTTCTAACCGTTACGAGGCGCAGGATTTGAAAAACCGTGAGTTTAAACCACAACAAACGAGAACAAAGATCTCACATAACAAAAGATGAGGTCATCCGATCTCGAATTACACAAGTGTTGTTTTCATAATCCGGATCACAGTAAAGCAAAGAAAAGAAAAATGGGGTACTGGACCCCCTGTGGAGCCATTATGTCACTCAAACGGAAACTCCTCCGATTGGCAGATTGACGTTTGCTGGGTCAACCGTCGAGTGGCTACTAAATAACAGGAAGCCTTAATCTTAAAAACCGCAACATATGACCACAAGATTTTCCAAAGACAAATCCGAATGTTTCCTACAGCCCGTGCTTCAGCTACAATATCAAATATAATAAATACATAGATCAAATATAAAGTAAACATCGAATAAATTATGAGTTAGCCTGAGATGTATTCTTCCAGGGAGTTGTGTTTTTAAATTGAAGTATTCCTTTAGTTCTTTTTCAAAGCTACTAAAAGTCGGGAGTTCTCTAATTGCAGCACAGCGGCGCGCAGCGCCCAGCGAAGCTGCCATATTGATCTAACATACTCGTTTCATGGGTTGGTTGGTTGGTTGGTTGGTTGGTTGGTTGGATATTTGGATATTTGGATATCTTTGTAAACCTAGCCTGCGAGGGTGTAGACTTTCGCGGAGGAGCTGTTTGTGGTTGGATTAAATAACAAACGGAGCAACGTGCATTTCTCATTCAAATGCAATCGGCCGATTCTAAGAACAGAGAAACCCTTTTATCATTAATTGCGCCTGAAAATTGCAATTTGATTAGGTTAGGTATGCATTAAAACCAAAACGAGCAACATGAGTACCAGTGGGAACGCACTCCAAAAACCAAAACGAGCAATAAGGAATAAAACGAGCAAGAACATGTCGAGCAATTGTAATCAGTCAGCCGTAAAATCAGAACGAGCGAAGAAGATGAGCAACAAANGATGGGTCTAGTTACGCCCCCGGGCGCAGGATTTGAAAAACCGTGAGTTTAAACCGCAACAAACGAGAACAAAGATCTCACATAACAAAAGATGAGGTCATCCGATCTCGAATTACACAAGTGTTGTTTTCATAATCCGGATCACAGGGAAGCAAAGAAAAGAAAACTAGGGTACTTGCTAGGGGATACGCCTGGACCCCCTATGGAGCCATTATGTCACTCAAACGGAAACTCCTCCGATTGGCAGATTGACGTTTGCTGGGTCAACCGTCGAGTGGCTACTAAATAACAGGAAGCCTTAGCCTTAAAAACCGCAACATATGACCACAAGATTTTCCAAAGACAAATCCGAATGTTTCCTACAGCCCGTGCTTCAGCTACAATATCAAATATAATAAATACATGGATCAAATATAAAGTAAACATCGAATAAATTATGAGTTAGCCTGAGATGTGTTCTTCCAGGGGGTTGTGTTTTTAAATTGAAGTATTCCTTCTTGTTTCTAAGACACGCAATTATCGAACACTTAAACCAAACATTGTTACCTCAAATATTTCGCTGCCCATCGGCAGCCTCATCAATGAGTTAATCAGTGTATTTCGTCTACCCCGTTTGAAAGGCCACTGCTCCCATGATATCAAGGCGATATGTTAGCAAATCTATTTTTCAATGGTGGACATGTTCAAATCGATTTTAAAATTTACTTACTGAAATCGACCACTCCGTCCTGAAATCATCAGGGATTTTCTCGAGAAAGCTCCTTTAAGAAACCTTCAAAACAGACCTAAAATCATGACCAAATTTTCCTATTATTTCCGCCTTAAAGACGTTATTGCAAGGTTTGGATTATGAAAACATGAAAAAACTGCACAGGAATGCAAACGTAGTCAAATTAGATGTGAAAATAATATACCTACCAGCATATATCTCCACAGATGTTCCGAATATGCTTGCGATAAATAACAGGAATATGAAGGCTATGAATGATGCCGGTCTCGAAGCCATATTGAATGAATAGCCATGTATAACGAACAAAACTATATTTCTACCAAATAAGTCCAGTTGGTTTTTGTGAACGAAGAGTCCTATTTTGTGTTTATTTGTGTTGATGTTTACTTTGATTTCTCTTGATGCGATTTTGCCTCCGGGGTGTAGAACTGAAAACGGCTTTTCTTTCTTTTCCTCTTTTGCTCATTGCTTTCTTTTTTGGATGAAGGCTTCTGCTGAAATGTGAAACACGGAACGGAACGAGGGACAGAATTCTGAAATGCAAAACCGTGAAATGCAAAACCGATTTGTGTGTGGGCATTGCTGAAATGCGGACTAACAGAAGCGAAAATTATGGGGGGCAGGCTGGATGGGGCAACTTCCCACCCCCAATTCGAGAAGACTCGGAGATTTTGCTCAAAAGTCGGAAATGTCTTTGGTGTGATTGAAATTCCAATGAAAAAGCGAGTCACAGTAAAGAAGAAGAAGAGAAAAGCTGTCAAATGGAAAGGACAGTTTCAAAAATGAGAAGAAAGTAGTTGGGTATCAGTAAGGTAAGGTAACATTTTCCCGAGATATGCTGGAACTTTTCTGGGAAAGGCGTTCTAAGCCAATGTAAAGGTTGGTGTCCTCAAAGAATTTCCTTGCAATGATAAATTAAAGACGAGCTATCACAGAATTGTCAAAGTTTCTACTTTGGGGGCACGCAAAAATTGGATTGTCAGAAGCGTTCTAAGCCAAAGTAAAGGGTGTTTATTGACAAATTTTCCAAAGGATTCTGATCTATAAAAAAACTGCAACTATATTTTTAAAGATTCTAATTCAATGCCGGAAACAATGGGGTCAGGAGAGGTATTCTAAGCAAAATTTGAGGACCTCAACATTTTTCTGGGTCATTATGACAATTGAATCTACCGTTATAATATGCTTTCTCCTTTTTTCTATCAACAGCTGAATATAACTAACATTGAAGTCTGATTTACATATTCTCTCAGAGGCCTCAGCACAATTTACTGGTCCTGCTTATGTGTGGTCTTCCAGCAAAATACCTCAAAACAAGCACATTCCTCCCACTCAGAAAATTGACTGCCCCTGCCACCCCCCACTCAAAATGCTGTATTGCCGCCACTTGCGGAACAAAGCACTGAAAACAGTGAATTACATGGGGTATTACCCATTACAGAATTAATAGGGAATCACCCCATCACATAGAATCAGTAGTACGGTTTTTGCATTATAATTTCCGTGCAAATAACGTTTTCCTACACTTATAGTGGCAACAAGAAGGATTTTTAAATTGGTGTTTGCAATGCTGAACAAACTGAATGTATCGTTTTAGTAGAATATCATAACATGGTTCGTAAGTAACACAATGTCCAGGTAAAAATGAAAATTTCCTACTTTTGTCTTGTACGATCATTACTTTTCAATGCCTCTCGTTTTGTGGCAGTATCTTGTAATGCAGTGATTATTTTTACAAAAGAAATGCGAGTAGAGGTGGAAATAATGCATGACAAGAAAAGATGCCTTGCATTGGACACTTTATTTGGTCAAGTTGTGCTTGTGATGATCAGTGATTTTGTTACAGTGGTTTTCGAAACCATGCTATTTCAGAACTTCATTCTTCTGTGAATACAGCTGATAACGACTGATTTTTACTCAACAGGTGTAGTTTATGTTGTTCTCAGTACCTTATAAACTTTATCAAAATCTTTCATTCAGAAACTTTTTCGGAAATCATTTTCTCTTGGGGCTACTTTTTTTTGGCCCACCCGTTATATTAACCAAACTTTCCATTCATAGGTTCTTTCTTTTCCTCATATATTAGCATTATTGTATTGTATTTTAGATGGAAGGCTCCTTGAAAATCAGCATTTGCTGTAGGGTCACCCTCCTTAAATATACCAAATCAAATCAAATCCAGCAATTTGTTCCGTTCCTCGTTCCGTTCCGCATTTCAGCAAGCGCCGAGATGAAAGGCCATTTGTTGTCAGGCCACTTGTTGATGAAGGGCAACTTGTTGTCTGTTGACGTGGTTAAATACAAACAATCAATACAAAATGCAAACTTCAAGGTTAAACACAACGCTGATGGATTAATTGGGAGATACAAAGCACGTCTCGTTGCGAAAAGTTATTCTCAAGAAGAAGGTATCGATTATGAAGAGACATACTCTCATGTAGCAAGATACTCATCAATTTTTTTTATATATTCATCTAAAATTTCACAATATGTTACTACCTACTATACCTTCTAATTACTATACAACTATACAACACTACAGGGACGACACCAGGGAGAGCAAAAGACTATGACTACCCCCCGGCCATTACATATAAGACGAGTCTGATAAATCACGTGCCCTACGTGCCCAGCGACTTCTCGTGCCCTCGTGCCTAATTTTATTGTTTTTATTCCATGCCCCCATGTCCTCCATCTTCCCTCCATCTTCCCGTGCCCTCGTGCGGTCACGAAAATCCCTAGAAATCCCAAGAATTTGAAAAATCCTACAATCACGTTTCTATTTCGAAACATTATTTCGATTTTAACCTGTCTTCTCTAAAGAATTCTGGTCAACTTCCATTTCTGAATATAGGATTTCTGGCACACATGATGGAGCACATCTCCGTAACATTTAGAAACAGGATGAAGATCTTTCTGTGAAGATCTTCATAATAACGATTCATTACTTCTAGTTATAACAGTTTAACAAGTAAAAGAAACCAAGTTTCCTATGGAGTATGCTACAACAACAACGCAGTCAATCCCCGCAAAGAACCTTGTAAAGATGTAAATGTGGAGTGGTTACTTCTTAGTCTCCAAGTTCTTTCCTAAAAACTAGATGTAAAAAGTGGGTTCTCCTTTCAGTGGCGACGCCACGGGGGNACAAGTAAAAAAAACCAAGTTTCTTATGGAGTATGCTACAACAACAACGCAGTAAATCCCCGCAAAGAACCTTGTAAAGATGTAAATGTGGAGTGGTTACTTCTTAGTCTCCAAGTTCTTTCCTAAAAACTTAATGTAAAAAGTGGGTTCTCCTTTCAGTGGCGACGCCACGGGAGGGGGTGGGGACTCGTCCCCCCCCCCACTTCTCTCCAAAGTCGGTTTTCAAATTCGTCCAAATCCGTAGAGAAATTGTCAAAGGAGGGGTTAGGTAGTTAGATCCTGAATTTTGAGGACAAATAAGGGCGTTACTTAGCAATAAGAGGGCGTTTCCAAAAGGATAAAAAGGGCGTGGCCCTGAAAATTTTCTCGGGGGCTTCGCCCCCAGATCCCCATTTCCGTTGTTCCCCACAGTTGTTGGCGGCAGGCGCCGCCACTGTCTCCTTTGCTTAGATCTACTGGCCGGAAAGAACTTCACGTTCATGAAAACTCTTCAAAGCAGAAGTTTTTAAATTTGAACTTTTCAACATTTTAGCTTGAAAATCCTGTAAATAATTTACTTTCTTTATGTGTCGAGTAACAACTCTAAAACCATATTGAGAAAACCAACGAAAAAAAGGCTTTTTTCTATTTCTGTGTAGCTAAGACCTGCATCAAGCAGCACCCTCCATGGAAGTATCCGAGAGCCAACGTGCTTCGCTGCTGATGAAGTGATAAGCGAAGGACAAAAAAGGGCGTTGGGAGACACGCTGGATCTAGCATCTAACTGTGCTTTGATGATGGTAAATGAAGCACTAAGCAGACTTTCGACTGGTGACATAATATCCAACAATATCCCATCCAAGGGGTCTTTGACGTACTTAGGGACAGTGCAACATTTATTTTATAACATAGCCAGTGCAAAACACGACGGGGCAACTAATTATTTAGCCCATGCTGAACGGGGTTACCACTTTTTATCACGCCAATATGTACGGGGTAGTAACTTTTTTATGAGTTAAAAATGAAACTTGAAAAAAGTATTGTTCATTTGACTGAAAAAATGTAAATACCATACAACATGAGCAGTACTTAAAGAGATGTGTTTAAAATGAAGCCCAATTTCCAAAGTGTCCATCCTTTCCAAATCCAAGAACAGTTCATCAGTATCTCGCGTTGGCAAAACTTGAAACCTAAGACCACGTTATACTTTTTGACATCAACCAGAACAAATTTTGTCACATTCATTAGCATATTTATCTGTAGTACCACGCGCAATAGGAAACTAGTTTGGTGTTTGACTCACCTGTAATGTACGTATTAATTCTCTTGCCTTCTGCTTGTTATTCAGCTTGAAACAGGCCTTGTTTCAAGCTGAATAACAAGCAGAAGGTAAGAGAATTAAACAATACATTACAGGTGAGTCAAACACCAAACTCGTTTCCTATCGCGCGTGGTAGTATAACAACTAATTACATAGAAGTACGGGGCAGATACATCTTTTGAAGAAAGGGTGACAGGGCGATTAGTTTTTTTGAAAAAATGTTCAACAGGGTGAGCAGATATTGTGCATACATTTTTTTCTCTCCATTGGCCATGTAGTAAAAATAAATTTTGCGTCGTCCCTTATGGCCGTCTCAAAAAGTTTTGTCATACTTTGACTCTTTGTTTCTTGAGTGAGAGCTCAATAGACAAATTTTGGAAGAAGCTTGATGGAAGAAACTTGGACATGGGACACGAGAAGGGGCACGATGGCATGGGGGCACTGAGGCACAAAACTTGAAGGAAGGGGCACGAGGGCATGGGATAGAATTAGGCACGGGGGCACGAGAGCACGGGAAGTTGGAGGGCACGAGGGAACGGGATGAAATTAGGCACGGGGGCAAGGGGGCACGTAGGGCACGTGATTTATCAGACTGACATAAAACATGCAAGTAGATTACAAATAAGTATACAACTGCAAACATGCTACACCTAAACGATTAAATACTGATAAATGTTAAAACCTGTTTCAAATTGGAGGTCAGGCCAGCATAGGCGATAATGCTGAACGGCAGAAACCCCAGCCGAGAGAACATTAACTACAACAACTGCCGCCGCCACTACTCTTGCCTCGCATAATTGCCTCGCATAATTTCCTCGCATAATGGTGATCTTAAAAGCACGTGGATGACAATCAATATGGTCCTTAACAAGAAATCGAAAATCACTCAGATCCCAGCACTTGATGTTGATGGGAAGCAAATCTGTGATAATAAAAGTATTGCAGAATCAATGAATAACTATTTTTTCAGTATTGGCAAAACTCTTAGTGACAAAATACCTGAAGCGCCAAATCCGCTTCTGGAGAATGAGTACTCGGTAAACCCAGACAATCTACGCTTTGAATTTGAGGCCATTAATGTGTCTCAGTTAGAGAGGGTTTTCAGCAAATTTAAAACATCCAAGGGATCTGGCGCTGATGGTATTGCTAACCAGTTTTTGAAGATAGGTCTACCCGTTATCGCTGAATCACTTTGTGACATTTTTAATCTTTCGATCGCAACTGGTGTATTCCCGGATAGTTGGAAAATTGTAAGAGTGGCCCCTATCTTTAAAAGTGGCCAATCTGATGATCGATCTAATTATAGACCGATTTCAGTGCTTCCGTTTTTGTACCGTGTTTTCGAAAAGTTGATTTATAACCAGCTTTATGAATACCTTGACAAAAACAAGCTTCTTTTTTCCCAACAGTCTGGGTTTAGATCACTGCACTCTGTAGTCACTTATCTGCTTAACTGTACAAATGACTGTTATCTTAACATGGATAGGGATCGGTATACAGCGATGGTATTCATTGACCTCAAAAAAGCTTTTGACACAGTTGACCATGAGATTCTACTTAAAAAACTGACAAAATATGGTATCATAGGTCTTGAAAATATCTGGTTTGCATCCTATCTGTCTAATAGAATGCAATTTTGTAAAGTTAATGGTGTATCCTCAAAGCTAGACGATATAAATTGTGGAGTGCAACAAGGCTCTTGTCTCGGTCCTCTTCTGTTTTTTATCTATATCAATGATTTGCCATTTCCTCTGCATAATAGTCAAGTTACCATGTATGCTGATGATACCACCATATCGTATTCTTCTAAGAACATCGATGATCTCAATGAAAACCTGAATAGAGACTTGACTTGCCTGAAGCAATGGCTGCAAGGTAATAAACTGTCTTTAAATGTCATAAAGACTCAAGCTATGGTAGTAGGATGTNTAGGAGTTCAACTAGATCAGCAGCTTGTTTGGGATGAGCACACTACATTCTTGCGTGCTAAGGTTTCTCGTGCTTTAGGATTTTAAAATATGCTAAGAAATTGCTACCCCAGGAAACACTTAGCCAGATCTATAGAGGTATTGTAGAACCACATTTCCGATACTGTTGCTCTGTGTAGGGGAGCTGTGGGGAATCCAAGCGACTTACACTGCAAAGTTACAAAATCGCGCTGCCAGAATTGCGACCAATAGCAGTTATGATGCACCTGCTGATGCCCTGGTACAGAAGCTAAAGTGGCCAACTATTGCTGAAATTATCAAACGAGAGACAGCGAGCATCGTTTTCAAATCCATAAATGGTCTTGCACCTACGTATCTCTCGAATATTTTTTCAAAAAACTCTTCACGGGACACTGTCAAATTAAGAAACTCTGAGACTGACTTACGCGTCCCTCTTATGAAAACGACAAATGGGCAGAAATCATTCTCGTATCGTAGTGCGCGCCTTTGGAATAATCTTGAACCGGAGGTCAAGCAAGCACCCTCTCTATATGCTTTTAAACGTCGTTTATGAGTATGACCATAACGTATTTATTTCTAGATTTTAGTTTTGTAATTAGGTTATAAATTTTTGTCTTTTTATACGTATTAAATTGTAAATTATTTTTTGGCACGGCCCCCTGAAAAGCAGTCTTAGCTGACGGGGTTACCGTGGTTAAAGAATATAAAATCAAAATCAAAATCAATAAAATCAATCAATCTCCCTCCCCAGAGTCCCCACCGCTCAAGACTCTGACCGCGCCCATGCTATCAGGTCAGAGTTTCTAGTTTGCAATATTATTGATTTGATTAATTGGAGACATCAATTCTCTCAGTACTTGCCCTAGATAATTCTTGACCTGTACCAAAACAATTAGCTCTATTTAGATAGCCTCTCTGTCTGGGCCAAATGCAAAAGGGATCATCATGTTACAGATTTTCTAACTGAAATTAGGATCAAATCGGAAGGCACATCCCCGGGTGCTGAATCTGTTGAGCCCAGGGGGGTCACCTCTGTATAGGGATGTGCCCCAGAGATTTTTGATGACCAAGCCACTCTGTTAAATAATAGAATTTTAATGAATTTCACACTTAGAAGACCCATTTTCAAGGGAATTTTTATCAAAATTAGACTTTGTAAAACCCACCCTTATAAAGGGGCACATACCTATCAGTCAATATTAATGAACGAACTATTAATTAATGAGCTATATTAGTGAATAGACTATTATATCAATAGTAGTCAATATTAGTGAATGGTCTATTAAGGAGACCAATTGGAGCAATATCTTCCGCAGATGTGCTTGTCTCACTTTTTCTTCCAGTACTTCCCCCTCTACAGCAGCTCCCTCTTCGCCGACAGTCTTTTGATGACCTTACAGATTGTCCATTCCTATCTCATCTGCATCTCCATTGGTTATTACTGCCATTTTATAACGCCTCAATTTGAAAACGACAAATGCAGAGTATATGCCTATAGCAACTAAACCAAGAGGAACACCAATGCTAGCTCCAAGCGCAGCTTTACTCAAACCTGCAAAATGAATGTAATAATCAAGATCAAGACCATATTTACACTGTATTGTATCAGTTTCAGTTTCATATAATTTAAATTCCACTACATACAATCTATAATCCCAACTACTAACTATACAAATGAATAACTAAACTACAAAGAAAAGGATAATGTTACAGAAAATTAATACAATAATACAGAAAATTAATACACTATACAACTACAAAGAGGAGCAAAATAAGTTGTATGCAGGGAATTACTTAAAGGAGGAGCTCTCTCAATAGGTAAACTAATCGAGGAGAGAGCCCCCCCCCCCCCCNGTGAAACACCATGGTTTTTATTGCCGAACAGTTTTAATACCAACGGAATTGATCAAATGTATGAATATACATCACAAAATTTGAAATTACTAGATTTCAATAAGCTACATAGCCAAATGGCCCAAGAATGAATGGTCCTAAATCAGGCATAATACGGACATAAATACAGTTTCAGTTTCATATAATTTAAATTCCACTACATACAATTTATAATCCTAACTCTACAAACGAATAACTAAACTACAAAGATAATATTACAAAAAATTAATACAATGATACAGGAAATTAATACAATATACAAATACAAAGGAGGAGCAAAATAAATTGTATGCAGGGAATTACTTAAAGGAGGAGCTCTCTCAATAGGTAAACTAATCGAGGAGAGAGCCCCCCCCCCCCCCATATCCATATCCCAGATATTATCAGGTGAATTTAGACGAATTTAAATAATTATGCATTTTCTTTTCATAGATTAATAGAAATTGAGACAGTGTAGATTCATTGGTTGACATTTTTCAATAAGTCAATTTTCAGTTTTGTTTTGAACGATATTTTTGAACGTATCGGTACAGTTTTGATCCGTTACAAAGTTGTTACGGTTCAAGAGCGCTTATACTGCTCACCCCGGAGAGGGAGAACGTGTGCGCAGTAAAGAGAGGAGGGTGTGCAGTATGGCGGAGGCTGCCCAGAGGGTGCGATGTGGGAGGACACAGTCAGTTTGGCAGAGGGATACCATCAGTTTGGCGGAGGAATACCATCAGTAAGGTGGAGGGTGCAAAATAATGCGGAGGGATACTATCAGTTTGGCGGATACTATCATAGGGATAAGACAATGATAATTAGTTTCAAAGAATCTGATGAGCAGCTAGCAAACTACAGGCTTGCAAACTTATTACCTTTTTTTTACTCGCCCGGTACTGGCTTACAAAATTCTAAAACCTATGCTGGGTAAAAAAGCTTACCTTATAAAGGCTATATAAAAAAGCTTACCTTCTTTTGCGATGACTATCTGTTCAAGTTTAAATGATTTAGAACCAACATGTGTGCCTCGATGGTATTCGCAAGTGACATTTATCCTTCGATCATGGTGTCGTAATACCATGCCAGGAACACCGTGCACTTTCATAATCACTGAATTCTTATATGTAATCTTACTGGATGTCTCTTCTACTGTCCAGTTACACAAGTGTGGAGCACTCCCAAGAGTGATGTTGGCAGATGATATCGACGCTGTACATGTTGGATCACGTAGGGTGATGGCAGAATATACGGATGCGTTGTAGTATCGTCTGTCCAAGTCGATGCGCAAGTAATCGCTACCACATGAAGTATGTGTAGTGTTTTCTGTAGGTGATGCAAAGGAATGCGAAAACATAGCATCAAAATTTCATATTAAAAACCTGCCAACCGCGAAGAAAAATCTCAAACTGAAGACACGATAGACTTGCTTTAAAGGGGCTGTATGAGCTAAACTTCCGAAAAAACATGACTTCATACCCCGTATGCGGGCAAATAGCGACGGATATGATATGATATGATACATGACATATGACATATGGTATCTGATATAGGCCTACCGGGTCAGTTAGAAAAAACATGTGGCGTTTAACCCTATCTCACCTGGGACTTTTGAAGCGGTCAATGCCTGGGGGGGGTTGATTCCACCCCCCTCTTTTTCTCCACTGTTACAGTAGCTATGATCGTGTAACTTAGTAATTAGATGGAATTTGATGTAAACAATCAAAATCACGTGATAAAATCAAGTTAAGGCTACTGTTCTTGTTGTTATGACAATAAAAAACATCAAGTTATGATTATGATGATAATGGGTATCATGATTAAAACAACAAAATAAGGGATTAAATTGTAATTTCTTGTGTCAAATTGAGTTGGATATCATTAAATACATGTATATGCATAATATCTACCATATTTGAGATTAATATTTGCAACAATTTAAAAAAAGGTATCAATTTTTGTCGACCACTCAATTGGTTGCCATGGTTACGGTGCTATATTTAGAATCTTGAATTTTTCAATTTTGCCCCAAAAAGGCCGATTTTGGTAAATTATTCCAACTTTGGGGGGGCTGCCGCCCCCCAGCCCCCTGGCTCCTATGCCAATTTTAAGAAGCTATATTTTAGTGAAAACAAGTCGGATCAAGTTTGTTGAAGTTTTATATTACAGAAAAAAGATTAAATTAGTTATAGAAATTTAGTTTGCTAAAATCGGTTCCTTCTTTCCAGAGCTATCTGCAATTTTGTGATAAAGCTATTTTTGTGAAAAGGTATGGTTCTTTACAAATTTCTCCTTGCTAGCAATGACAGTTAAATGAATAGTCCCCTAGGGATACAAAATAAATACGCTATCCTTTTTGTTCTAACACAATGCAGGCGTTGTTTCAATTTTGTTGGTAGAGAAACAGTATGTTTGTCATGGTTTAGAAGTTCCCACGTGCATGGATATGGAGTTGCAAAATATCAAATGATAACAATAAATCTTAAGCTCCCATCTATGGCAAGCGGATGTCACCATAATCAGAAAAACCCACTTTTTCTCAGATAAACTGGGGTTTTCTGGAGAAAAACCCACTTTTTCTGGATAAAGTAGGTTTCTCTCAGATAAAGTGGGTTTCTCTCAGATAAAGTGGGTTTTTCTCAGATAAAGTGGGTTTCCCTCGGATAAAGTGGGTTTTTCTCAGATAAAGTGGGTTTTTCTCAGATAAAGTGGGTTTTTCTCAGATAAAGTGGGCGTTTGCTAAGAGAGGATACTTCCGGACGTGTTTTCAGAGCAGCCATACGATATTTTCATCTTCTGTTTTTAAATATGGACACAGAAGATAGCTTTAACGAGTTTCTTGGGGAGGCAATTTCTGACGTTGCAGCCTTAAGACACATGCAGTTCAAAAATACAAAGAGATTGAAATTAAACTGAGAGGCCTTTTTAGAGTTAAACACATAAGCGTACGAGCCGGGGGTGCTGGGGGGGCGGCAGCCCCTCCAACATTCGACAAATTTAGAAAAATCTGCCCATTTCGGGCAATAATCCGCCGTAAGTCGGGCAAAAAATTTCGTTAACAATAGACTTTTCATCAGGCAGCCCCCCTAGATTTTTTCTTCCCGTACGCTTATGGT
>REGM01000067.1:1040381-1056195 GCA_004194415.1 Aurelia aurita
AACAAGGGTCATTTTTCGGCAGATTTTCCATAAACATGGGTCGGGTTGGCTGAAATCGCCAAAAAATGGCTAAAAATGGGTACTTTTCCACCAAAATTCATCATAAAAGTGGGTGGCACTCTGAAAACCTGGCGGCAGACCCCCGTCCATCCACGAGTCATGTACCCCCCCTCCGGGCCCTCGGGTTTCGGGTTTTATGTTTAAACGTGCAGGTTTACGGGTGTTCAAATCAGGGAGAATACTTATTCTCCCTGGTTCAAATGTTCCACGGTTTGCGGGTTTAGCCTATTTTTCCGCTCATATTTCGGGTTCTCTAGGATAGGGTGGGGGTAATGTGGATCTAAATAGAGCCAAATCTCAAAATACATAGATGGTAAAACAAAACTACAATAAAATGCAAATACTTTCAAACTTGTCGTTTAATTGACATTCAGTGCTTCTTGATTCATTCCAAAAAATCTCAGCTCTGATAGAGACAGTTGGATATTTAAAAAAATATCTTTTTAGGCAACTAAAATAGGACCACATTTCCCGACCAGCGGGAAAAGTGGGTCTATTTTCAAAACTCGTATAATAGGGAAATATTGAAAGGTAAACGATTCAAACAATTAATGGAGTCATATTCCCCAACTATTTTCTATTCGATAAAGTGCCAATCTTTGCCTTTTATTGCAAGTAATCCCGTTCCCGCGACGAAAATAAAACTACTGTCCTTATGCGGTGATCCACCATCGTTTTAACTTGGAAGGCCATCATCGAATTTGATAGTAATGATCAAATAAAAACTTATGCAGTTTGTTTTCGCCCATTTACTGGCTACAAGACAGCACTTGCAGTAAAAGCAAAGCCTTTTCACATATTAGACATAAAACAACGCGACAGGATGAATATAAGCGCGAAATTTTAAGCTATTCAAGGCTTCGTTTAATTTGAGTTATGGCTGAATTCTCAGTAGGCCCACATTACCCCACTTAGTAGAAAAATATGCAGAAAAATAATTATCGCTTCAATGACTTTGAAATAAACGTTATTTCACTTATAAAAGACCAAACTTTCACCTTATGATCATTTAATGGACCATAAAAGCAAACTAACAGTGGCAGGGGAAAGTTCTTCTCGGCTTTGAAATTCTTCCACAGTAGGCCGTTCACTAAAATTATTTTATAAAACGAATGGAGATACATCTAAGACGAATGTTTTATATAAAAAGTCTTCTTATTATGTAGACATTTCAAGAAAAATAGCCAACCCTTCTTCGATTTGAGGAGGAAGGATATTTTTAGCAAAAAGCTCAATAGACCCACTTTACCCCGTAGGCCCACATTACCCCACCCTACCCTATCTAAAATCCGCAGCTTCTTCGGGGTCTAGTTGATTGATATCGAAAAACTGGCTTCTGGGTGCTTAAACAACTAGGAAGAGTCGCTGAAAGCAAAAACGTTAGAAATAATCGAGAAATACTGGGAAAAAATTCTAACTTCTCGTCCTAATGTGCAGCTTCGGGTTTTGTGCATTTTTCCTTCCGGGTTTTCGGGTTTTTGGAAATTTTTATGCGGATTTGCGGTTTCTGGTACCACCCCAAGCAAAGCCCTCCTTCTTTATCAATGAAATGATAAATGATTCCATTAATGTATCCATATCATTGGAAAGAAGATGTAGATTGTTCTTTCAGGTGGCATTGATTAAAGGGGACGAGTAGTTAGCCCGCGCCATATAGGGGAGGGGGTAAAGGGACCGGACGTTTTCAAAATTCTGTTTTATCGGTTTTTTTTCTTCAGAAAGAGTTTTTTTAAACTGTATTCTACAGCTTCCGTTTGCTGCATAGATATCTTATTAGCAAGACAATCGAAAGAATTTCGACTGCAACAAACGAATCTTGTCCATTTTGTTGTGCGTTGTGACGGAAAACATCGCCGCCGCCAACTTTCTGATCACTTAGACACTTAGGCCAATTTTAGAAACAACAAAAGAATGGTATGAAATAGTCTCGCGATCTGAAAAATTACATCGATTTTCAATGGGACGTTTTGGGGGGCGACTTCTTTAATACTCTCTAAAACATATTAAAAATATACTAATTCATGATCAGAATGCAAAAGCAGTTCTAATGATATATCAATTTTCCATTTTCCATCAACTTCCAAATTTGTTGCATTTCTCAACACATTGCCTTGGTGTGTTTTTTATTTCACGCCATAAGTTCTTAAATACTCTCTAAAACATATTAAAACTACAATAATTCATGATCAGCAAGCAAAGGCGGTTCTTATATGCCTTTCCATGTTTCCTTCAGCTGGCAGCATTTCCACGCACTATAAGAACGGATGTATTATGTCCACTAAAAATTAGGGCGGTTTACGGGCCTAACCCGTACTATAAAACGAATGTCATGGCAGACAGAACCTAAATGTCATGATTTTCGAGTGTATGAGAACGGGATGAGAACACCATAAGAACGAGTGTATAATTGCCATGAAAAGGTAATCTCAATAAAACAATGAGCTGTTTGTTACGTGTCTGGCAATACAATCGCCATTAAAAATTAGTGTCGATAAAACAATGTGTGTATTCCACCAAAAATCGGTCTATTCTCAACAAGTATGACATAGAAGAATACTAAATTTCCGTATCCGCGTATCCACATATAGACACAGTGGATAAGTGCGGGGTATTCTAAAGTTAAGCCTTGATTTGTTGTGATTTGTTGTGGCTTTTTGTGTGATTTTTGGGTGTCATTTTTTTGTGATTTCAAGGAAGGTGTTCGAAAAAACAATCAGTGATTTCCCCTCGTGTAAACGTAGTCAAAATATATTTGAAAATTTATACCTACCAGCATATATCTCGGCAGATGTCCCAAATATGCTTGCAATAAATACAAGGAACAGGAATGATACTGGTCTCGAAGCCATATTGAATTGATCCGTATAACGAACAAATTACATTTCTACCAAATAATTCCAGTTCATTTTGTGAGCGGCGATTTTGCCTCCGAAAATTAGAACTGAAAATGGCTTTGCTTTCTTTTCTTTTCTTTTCTTTTGGTCATAGCTTTCTATGTTGGACAAAGGCTCCCGCTGAAATGTGAAACATGGACCGGAACGAGGAAGGGAATTCTGAAATTCAAAACCATGAAATGCAAAACTGATTTGTGGGCATTGCTGAAATGCGGACCAACAGTGGCGGAAATTATGGAGGAGGGTTGTTGTAATGTAATGTAATCCATATTTAAAGTTGGTATTTACAGTAGTAATAGATATACTAATTCAAACCAACTATTTACAAACAAAAAATATATATATATACTTTATACAAAAATCAGCGGCATATTTTGCAGGTGCATTTATCTCCAGCCCAGTGTTTGATCCTCTTTTTGAAAGCCGAAAGTGTTGGCTCATTTTTGACACTGTCATCGAGGGTGTTCCAAAGGAAACTCCCTCTAAAAGACAGTGATTCTTGTCCAAAGCCCTGTGTCTTAGTTTGTGGCAGTTTACATAGATTTTGTATCCTTAGATTATAAGTTACATGTTTCTTTTCATGAAATTCCCATACAAGCGATGGATTAAGATGATTCATTGACTTGTAGATTTCCGTCATTAATTTCTGTAAGTTTCTAACATGTATACTAAAGCTGTCACTTCGAGCGAGCAATGCTTCAATGGAACATTCGTAGTCTTTATAGAGGATCCGAAGAGCACGTTTGTGTGTACGATCAATCTCTTTGTTTGCACCTTTATTGCAGAATAGCCAGATCAAAGGGCAATAATTGAAGTTCGATAAAATAACCGCGTTGCAAATTGTTAATGCCTGCTCTCTAGAAATATACATATTTAGCCTAGAAAAGGCACTAATTTTCTTGTTGACTTTTGAACATAGCGTTTTCACGTGTTTGTTAAACTTTAATCTGTTGTCAATTTCAATCCCTAGCAATTTAACATGATCTGTTGCACATAATTTGTTCTCCTCGATGTTAAGTCGTAGTCCTCTCTGCCCCTTCAAACCAAGGAACATTAGCTGGAATTTTTTTGGGTTTGCAACCATTCCATTGTTTGTAAACCATTCGAACAATCTACTAAGATCATTTTCCAAATTGGTAACAATTTCATGTAGGTCTAGCCCACATGAGTATATGGTGTTATCATCTGCGAAATTACATATCTCAGAGTCTAGTCTCATGAGACATAGATCATTGATGAATATGTTAAAGAGCAAGGGACCTAGGACAGATCCTTGTGGGACCCCAAGTTGGAGAGGCGCAACTGCCCCTCCCCCCATTCGAGAAGGCTCGGGGAGATTTTGTTCAAAAGTCGAAATTTCTTTGGTGTGATTGAAATTGCAATGAAAAACCGAATCACAGTAAAGAATAAGAAGAGGAGAGCTTTCGGATGGAAAGGACAGCAAGCAAAATGCGCAAATCCAAAAGGATATTTTATATTCTTATACACTTACATATTCCCTTCAAAAATGAGGATAAAGTAATTGGGTATAGGTAGGGTAGGTTAGGGTAAGGCAACATTTTTCCGAGAAATGCTGGAGCTTTAGTGGGAAAGGCGTTCTAAGCCAGTGTAAAGGTTGGTGTCCTGAAAAATGTTCCTTGGAACGATAAATTAAAGACGAGCTATCACAGAATTGTAAAAGTTTCTGTTTTGAGGGCAGGCAAAAATTGGATTGTCAGAGGCGCTCCCCAGGAGTTCTAAGCCAAAGTAAAGGCACATTTTCCAAAGGATTCTAATCTATAAAAAAAATTGGAACGATATTTTCAAAAATTCTGATTGATTGCCGGAAAACATGGGGTCAGGTCAGGAGAGGCATTCTAAGCAAAAGTTGAGGACATATCCTCAAAAATGTTCCTGGGGGGCACAGCACCCAGAGTTCATTATGACAATTGAACCTACCGTTATAATATGTTTTCGCCTTTTTTCTATCAATAGCTGAATACAACTAAGATTGAAGTCAGATTTCCATATTTTCTCAGAGGTCCAAGCGCAATTTAAGGGCCCTGTTTATGTGTGGTCTTCCAGCAAAATACCTCAAAACAAGCACATTTCCGCCGACTCAGAAAATTGACTGCCCCTGCCCAACCACTCAAAATGCTGAATTTCCGCCACTGCGGAACAACGCAGTAAAAACAGTGAATTACAGGGGGTATTACCAATTACAGAATTAATGGGAAATCATGGAAATCATCCAATCACACAGAATCCGTAGCATGGTTTTTCATTTCAAATATTGTTATACTATCTGTAAATTGATTTTTAGCTTATACATTGTAATAATGGGTGGGCCAAAGAAGTAACCCCAAGAAAAATAAGTTTCTGAAAAACTTTCCAAAAGATGCAAGATTTCCATGACATTTATATTTCACTAAGTATAATATAAAATACCCCCATTGAGTGAAAAGCAGTTAATTATCAGCTGTATTTACTGAGAATTGAGCTTTGAACAAAGACGGTCACGAAAACCACTGTAACAAAATCACTAATCATCAACGATAACCCACCAACGCATTTATTGATTGCTGAATAATTTCCGTGCAAATAACGTTTCCTAATTTCTCTTGGCCACAAGATGGATTTTTAAATTGATCATTGCAATGTTGAACAAACTGAATGTATCGTTTTAGTAGAATATCATAACATGGTTCGTAAGTAACACAATGTCCTGGTAAAAATGAAAATTCTCCGACTTTGATTTATACGATCATTACTTTTCAATGCCTCTCATTTTGTGGCAGTATCTTGTAATGTAGCGATTTTTTTACAAAAGAAAAGCGAGTATGATAGGTGGAAATAATGCATGACAAGAAAAGATGCCTTGCATTGGACACTTTATTTGGTCCAGTTGTGCTTGTGATGATCAGTGATTTTGTTACAGTGGTTTTCGAGACCATGCTATTTCAGAACTTCATTTTCCTGTAAATATAGCTGATAACGATCTGATTTTTACTCAACAGGTGTAGTTTATGTTGTTCTCAGTACCTTATAAACTTTATCAAAATCTTTCATTCAGAAAATTTTCGGAAATCATTTTCTCTTGGGGCTACTTTTTTTTGGCCCACCCGTTATATTAACCAAACTTTTCATTCATAGGTTCTTTCTTTTCCTCATATATTAGCATTATTGTATTGTATTTTAGATGGAAGGCTCCTTGCAACCTGGTTCGGAGGGCCAGTTTCCTACGTCAATACTGGATTTTAACCGCCTCTTTTTGGGTCATGGGAACGAGGTTGGGCTCCTTGAAAATCCAGCAATTTGTTCCGTTCCTCGTTCCGTTCCGCACTTCGCATTTCAGCAAGCGCCGAGATGAAAGGTCACTCCTTGTTCTCAGGCCACTTGTTGATAAAGGGCCACAACTTGTTGTCTGTTGACATGGTTAAATACAAACAATCAATACAAAATGCAGACAATCGAAATTGGACCTAGGATCCAGGCATTTTGTTTGTCAACTAATCTCCGTCCATTTGTCATGTCACGAAGCATCGTCAAAACAAAGAGCCTTTTGTAATCAACATAAGTAAAAGCCTAATTGTAATCACCGGAATGCCGAAAGTACACTAATGAAGAATACAGCATTGAGTATTGTTGAACTCCCAGGACGTAAACCAGTTGGATGTCGTTGGGTCTTCAAGGTTAAACACAACGCTGATGGATTAGTTGAGGGATACAAAGCACATCTCGTTGCGAAAGGTTATTCTCAAGAAGAAGGTATCGATTATGATGAGTCATACTCTCATGTAGCAAGATACACATCAATTCGCTCAGTGCTTGCTATAGATAATTCTTGACCTGTACCAAAACAATTAGCTCTATTCACATAGCCTCTCCATGGAGCAATGCGGGCACCTTTATTTTGAATAAATTTTGTTATCCGCGGCTACTACCTTAACTGCGAGTGGAGTGAGTAAAACCAACCACAAATGAAATCAACAAGGCACAGCGCTCCTCCGAAGAGGTTAAGGTAGTAGCCGCAGATAAAAAATTAATTGGCTCGTGAATTCGTGATCAGAGACTCCTTCGTGCAGCGTGATTTGATAAAAATTTGGTCGTTATTTCGTGAAATGGACATTCAATGAACGTGATTGATTGATTGATTGATTGATGCGTTTTGATCGTTGATATAAACTTTTCTTACTTTCTTTGCGTATTTTCAAGTTAATCACAAACCGAAAATCACAAGTTCTTGTCAATGATTTGATTCTAAAGCTACAAATTGTATTTGCTAGTTATTCAAATAAAACCACAAACCTGACTACAGCATTCCTAGGTTTTTGCAACGTGATCGTGAAAATGCTGTTTTATAGTCCGTGATGGCGTGAAAAACGAAAAATTGAATCGTGAATCCGCAGTGGCGGACTGGCCCACCGGGATACCGGGAAATTTCTATTTTCTGTCTGGGGCCTTTTGGACACAAATGCTTGCTGAGGGCCCATAACTAGAAAATTCCGCAATGATAAATGACACCTTAACACATTTTAAGCGAATCTACGTAGAATATGGCTAAAATTTTCCGCTCGCTTCGCTCGCACTTGAATACGTATTATTTTAATCATATTTTAACACAAATACCCTATCAGCTATTTTAAATAAACTAAAAGAAAAATAATCGCTATAAATATATATGTACAAATTAAAACCTTAAAGATTTGCTGGTCTTCCTAGGGATCGTGCTTCGGGAAGGATGCTAATTTTGTAGGAATTCCTTCAGTTTCCTTTTGAAAGTGGTGATCGTGGGGCTCTTTCTAATTTCCAATGGGGTTTCGTTCCACGTTTTTGCACCAGAAAAGAAAAAACTTCTTTTGGAGAATTCTAGGTTCTGCCTTGGGATGTCTAGATCTAACTGATTTCTTGTTGGATAGTTAGATATTTGAGATCTGGTGATAAGTCTTCCGCGTAGGTTGTCCGGGCAGAGGCCATTCATTATTTTATAGATCATTACTGCCCTGTCAAATTTTATTAAGTTTGAGACTGAAAGCCAATTGCAGCTCCATCCATCCTTTAATCTAGAGCCCTCTATTAGCGTTCGTGCTCTATTTTGTATACGCTGAAGATGATCAAGCTTTGTGTTCGACAAGCTGCCCCATAGTTCATCACAGTATCTTAGGTGACTCTCAAGCAGTGCCTTATACACTTGATTCAATTTTGATTGCGGGAGTATGTTTTTTAGTTTCCGCAGGGACGAGAGGGCACTTTTCATCTTACCCTTAAGCTTTTTATATTGCTCATTCCATGTTAGGTTTTCGTCTACGGTAACTCCTAGGTACTTAACTTTTTGGACCCGTTTAATTGGTCCTCCATTTATTGTTACCTCTATTGGTCTAAGGATACGGTTAGTTTGTCGCTTGTGACCAACAACCATATATTCCGTTTTATCAGTGTTCAAACTAAGCTTGTTCTGTCGTAACCACTCTGCAATATTGTCAACCTCAGTTTTTAAATCATTGCAGAGTTCATCAACATCTTCAGCAGAGCAAGTTACACTGGTGTCATCTGCGTACATGTTTGAGGTGCATTTTTTGAGGCACTGCTCAAAGTCATTAACATACAGGATGAAGAGGAGAGGCCCCAAGCACGAGCCCTGTGGAATACCGCAGAGAACAGTTTTTAGGCTAGACTTGTGGCCGTTTATTTGACAGTATTGTTTTCTGTCAGTTAAGTACGATGTGAACCACCGAAGAGGTGTCCCCACTACCCCGTATTTAGTTAGCTTTGACAGGAGAATTCCGTGGTCCACGGTATCGAAAGCCTTTTTAAGGTCGAGAAACACACTTATGTTAATTTTGCGTTTGTCAATATTGGAGAACCATGAATCTGTTACGTTAAGTAGTGAGGTCAAAGTGCTATGCATCTTTAAAAATGCGTGTTGACTTTTTGAAAACTTCTTGTGCTCCTTCAAATAATTAGAGACTTGATCATGGCCAAGTTTCTCTAGCAATCTCGAGAATACAGATAACACGGATATAGGCCTGTAATTATTCATGTCGTTTTTCGAACCTGACTTGAAAATAGAGGTCACTCTAGCTACTTTCCACAAATCTGGAAAAATACCCATTTCAAATNACCATCCACAAAATGTGAAAAGAGGTGGTGTTGGGCTATACGTCAAAGATTCTCTTCCAAACAAAAATCGCTCGGATCTGGTGACTCTCCCTGAGTGCGTTGTGTGCGAGATCCAATTAAATAGGAAAAAGTACTTTTTCGTTGTAATTTATAGGAGTCCAAGTCAGGACCAGAGTGAATTTGATAATTTCACAATGAACTTTGAGCTGTTGCTTTCAAAACTGCATGCTGAAAATCCATTCTGCGTTATCATTACTGGTGATTTCAACTGCCGCTCGACTCAATGGTGGGTAAATGATATTGAAAATAATGAGGGAAAGCTATTTGAGCCAATAACGTCTGACATTGGTCTTCATCAGTTGATTTCGGAACCAACTCACTTAATGGGTAATTCAAAATCCTGTATTGACTTGATATTTACTGATCAGCCCAACCTAGTAATCGAATCTGGTGTCCATCCATCTCTTCACGAGCATTGTCATCATCAAATTGTTTATGGAAAACTATCTGTTTCGAATATAGCCCTACCTCCCTATACCCGCAGAATTTGGCATTACGATAAGGCAGATTTTGTCGCTATTATGAAAAGTATTGAAATGTTTCGTTGGCAAGAGCATCTTGACAAAATTACATGCCCTAATGAGCAAGTTAAATTACTCAATGAAGTCCTTTTGAACATCTACTCTAATTATATTCCAAACCAAGTTAAAACGATTAAACCTCGCCAAGCACCCTGGATAACGCAAACTGTTAAAACATTTTTAAGGAAAAAGAATCATGCTTATAAGAACTTCGTGAGGAACGGTCAGCCAGATGACAAGCTCGAAGGAATACAAAATATGATATCTGAAGGTGCAAAACTGATTGAGGATGCCAAACAAAATTACCTCCGTAAGACAGGCCAATCTTTAGCAAATCCAGGGACATCTAGCAAAACCTATTGGACTTTAATCAATACTCTTCTGAATAAAGCGAAGATTCCTATAATACCACCCCTTTTAGAGAATGGGTTATTCATAACGGACTTTACTGAAAAAGCACAGTTATTTAATGATTATTTTATTCTCCAATGTACAACGATTGACACTGGTAGTGAAATTCCGCAAGATACCCCAGGAAGTTCTACTTTGATTGGTGATTTTGTCATCTCTGAGGAAAAGATACTGAACATCATCAGATCGCTAAATCCTAACAAAGCACATGGCTGGGATGAAATTTCTATAAGAATGATAAAACTAAGTGATGCCTCATTAGTTACTCCTCTTAAGATAATATTCACGAACTGTTTGAGACATGGTGTATTTCCTGAAATATGGAAGCGTGCAAATGTAGTTCCAGTTCATAAGAAAAACGAAAAAAATGTGAAGAGTAACTACCGTCCTATTTCTCTTTTACCAATTTTTGGGAAGATGCTTGAAAAACTCGTGTACGATTCCTTGTACTCACATCTTGTTTCGTGTGATTTACTTAACCCCAATCAATCAGGTTTTCGTCCAGGTGACTCAACAGTCAACCAATTAATTTCCATAACGCATACAATCTTTGAGGCATTTGACTGTAATCCTCCTCTTGATGTTCGTTCTGTGTATCTTGATATTTCTAAAGCATTTGACAGGGTATGGCATGATGGTCTTATTTATAAACTAAAACGATGTGGTGTCTCAGGACAACTGCTTTCTCTTATCCAAAGTTTTCTTGAGGGTCGAAAACAGCGAACTGTTCTGAACGGAAAGTGTTCTAATTGGGGAGATATTTTAGCAGGAGTGCCCCAGGGTTCTATTTTAGGACCATTGTTTTTCCTTGTTTACATAAATGATCTCACTGCAGATTTGAAATGTAATGTTAAGCTTTTTGCCGATGATACGTCCTTGTTTACGGTTGCCCGAGAACCTACTGCAGCTGCAAATTACATGAATCATGACCTAGAGTTGATAAGTCAGTGGGCCCATGATTGGAGGATGTCATTTAATCCCGATCCGCAAAAACAAGCTGTTGAGTTATTATTTTCAAGGAAAAGAAATGAAATATATCATCCAGTGATTCTCTTTAACAACATACCCGTGAAAAAAGTAAATGAACATAAACATCTAGGTATTATCTTGGACTCGAAACTTTCATTCTCAGCTCATATTAAATCTGCTATCTCTAAAACGAGGAAGGGCATTGGTCTGCTAAAGTATCTCTCCAAATATCTACCCAGGCATACCCTAAACGAACTATATAAGCTTTATGTGCGACCCCACCTGGACTATGGGGATGTTATCTATCATAATCCAGCTAAAGAATGTGAATTCACTCAAAATATCATCTTATCAAATCTCATGGAAAAATTAGAGTCTGTTCAGTATTCTGCTGCTCTTGCTGTAACAGGAACATGGAGGGGAACATCGCGAGAAAAACTGTACGCAGAGCTTGGCTGGGAGTCACTAAGTTCCCGGAGGTGGAGTAGACGCCTTACTTTGTTCTATAAGATTATGAATAATCTCACCCCCTTGTATACAAAGGAGCCAATCCCTCCACTTCATCAGTCACAATACTCTCTTCGCAACCAGGATGTTATAGGGCGATCAAGGGCAAGAACAGAAAAATTTCAATCTAGCTTTTATCCTAACTGCATATCTGAATGGAATAAACTTGATCCTGAAATCAGGCTTGCACCATCTGTTGCTGTTTTTAAGACAAAGCTTCTATCAATAATTCGCCCCCCTGCAAAATCTGTCTTCGGGATTCATGACCCAATAGGCTTATCGTATCTTTCCCAAATAAGGGTCGGTCTCAGTAGATTAAATTTTCACAAATTCAAGCACAATTTTAGGGATACCGTGAACCCGATGTGCCCAACCAACGATGGCATTGAGGATACGGAGCACTTTTTGTTGCTTTGCCCTTCATTTGACATACAACGACGAGATCTTTTCGCTGGAGTTTCGGAATTATTACGACCATTTATCCAAATCGATAGCCTCTCAAACAACTTTTTGATACAACTTTTATTGTATGGTGATAAAAACCTTTCTAATGACGTAAATAAGAATATACTCGAACTGACTCTAAATTTCATCCACAAAACTGGTCGGCTCGGTTAAGATAATTTCAAACTTTTGTTATACCACATAGACACTAAGTCCTTATTCTTTTTTTTTTCTTTAGTTTGTTTGTTAGTCTGTTTCACATTGGATGTAAGGCATATATAGTGTGAATGACAATTCATCCACACATAACTTAAATATTCAAATCAATAATATTGTGAATTAGAGTACCCACTGCTCCCCCTCCAGAGTACCCACCGCTCAAGACGCCTGTGCTACCAGGTTAGGGTGGCAGTGGTTGTCGTTGTTGTTCTCTCGGCCGAGGGTTTCTGCATCTCAGCATTATCGTCTGTGCTGGCCCGACCTCCATTGTGAAACAGGCACTAGTATTTATCAGTATTTAATCGTTTATGTGTAGTTTTTGTAGTTGTATATTTAATTGTAATTTAATAGCATGTTTTTTATGTAATTGCCACAGGGTAGACATTGTCTTTTGCTCCTGGTGGTATCGTTTTAATAGTGTTGTAAAGTAGTTCAAATGTAGTGTTTTAAGTACCTTGTTCTTGTAAAATTTTTTAATTGAATATAAAAAAAAAAAAAATGCTATGATCAGATGAGAATTTAGTAAAACAACCATCGTTTGTTTTTAAAGCTGCTTTGTTCGTACATTCGATTTTCCCCAAAACATCAGCTTCACATCAGCTTCACATTCGATTTTCCACATCAGCTTCATGCTGCCACTTATTGACCTGCTACAACAAAACATACTCATTTCGCTTGACTATCTGAAATAGTGAGTATCCACTTGCCAATAACTGGCATGCATGGATTAGGAGGCTCATCTCACCCCCAACTAAGGATGGATTTCTAAAACATATGGGTGCTTAGCGGCATTGTAAAGGGCATGGCTTTAAAAAAAATCCTGGACCAAGCCCCTGGCTCCCATTTCCCTCCATTTGCTTACTGTTGTCCCCTACAAAGGTATGCCTCTGGCTAGCTACACCACTGAAAATCCTACGCTACGAAGTATCTTTTCAAACATGCTAGTTTTCAAAAATGAAATGATATGGGGCTTGAAAACTTAACCAAACGTTTGGGGCCCCTAACGATTAATTTCCCGGTAAGGAATTACTATCCCAGTCCGCCCCTGTGAATCCGTTATCCAGGGGTACTATGGGGGGGGGGGGGGCTCTTATAACATACCTATCAGTCAATATTAGTAAACGAACTATTAATAAATGGGCTATATTAGTGATTATCAGTCAATATTAGTGAATGGTCTATTAAGCAGACCCCTTGGAGCAATATCTTCCGCAGCTGTGCTTGTCTCACTTTTCCTTCCAGTACTTCCTCATCTACAGCAGCTCCCTCTTCGCCGACAGCCTTTTGATGACCTTAGAGATTGTACATTCCTATCTCATGTCCATTGGTTATTACTGCCGTTTTATCTCGCCTCCATTTAAAAAAGACAGCTGCAAAAACCATGCCTACAGAAACTAACCCAACAGGAACACCAATGCTAGCTCCAATCTCGGCTTCACTCAAACCTGCAAAATGAATGTAACGATCAAGACCATATTTATAATACTGTATTGTATCGGTACAGTTTTGATCCGTTACAAAGTTGTTACGGTTCAAGATCACTCCGGAAAACGTGTGAGCAGTAAAGAGAGGAGGGGGTGCAGTATGGCGGAGGGTGCCCGGAGGGTGCGAAGTGGGGGGACACAATCAGCTTGGCAGAGGGATACCATCAGTAAAGGCTGATTTCCATTCAGTGGAATTTTCCGAGCGGACGGAAATTCTATTGTTTCCGAGAGAAAATATCGCCTTGAATTTGAATAGAATGCTACGCCTGAGAAAATTCCACTGACTGGAAATCAGTGTGGTGGAATGCGCGAAGTAATGCAGAGGGGTACCGTCAGTTTGACGGATACTATCAGTTTGGCGGATACTATCATAGGGATACACAATGATAATTAGTTTCAAAGAATCTGATGAGCAGCTAGCAAACTGCTAGCCTGTGTCACAGACCAAACGAAAAGGAAATCGTACGATTTCGTTTTCGTTTGGTCTGTGACGCAGCCTAGCAAACTACCAGGTGTCCCAATAAACTGTATACAACTTTGAAAAATTCTGACGCCAACCGGAAAAAATCTGTTTTGACGCAACCTTTCTCATTTTTGAATAGAAAATGGGCGCGTTTAGGGCGTGGCATACGTTATTCCTTTGTTTTAAGAGACCTTCCTCACGGTCAGTGACCGTGTGACTGTAAGGTTTTCCTGACTCTGCCCTCGACATCTAAAGCTGATGTGCCTAGTGATTATTATTTTTAGAAACCGAGAAGAAGACGTTCTCAAGGGACACTCATATTACATTATCATTAATCAAGAGATTTCTTTGCTTTTACTTTACTGAAAAATTGTAATTTTAACAATAACTTGTTCATTGTAGTAAAGGTAAAAAGTTTCCTTGCCTAATAAGAAACAGTGATACAACTTGTCACGGAAAGTCTTCGATTTAATTTTGTTCAATTAAAATCAGTAGCAAATTGTTTGCTGAGAGTATCGAGGGTTGCCATGCTTTACGGTTTCTTGCCTTCTTAGGGGTCTACAATCGAGGCTCTGGTTTGGGCCTAAGAGTAAATATTGCGTTTGTTGATTTATAGCTCTACAACCAAGTTACTGATTATGGGAAGAACAATATCAAAATTTAATTTAGCCATTGAGGGTTGACATAAAATTTCTCTTTGGGTAATTGGTTGCAAACTCTTGGCGTCAGAATTTTTCAAACTTGTATACAGGTTTTTGTGACACCCGGTACAGGCTTGCAAACTTATTATCTTTTTTTTACTCGCCCGGTACAGGCTTACAAAATTCTAAAACCTATGCTGGGTAAAAAAGCTTACCTTATGAAGGCTATATAAAAAAGCTTACCTTCTTTTGCGATGACTATCTGTTCAAGTTTAAATGATTTAGAACCAACATGTGTGCCTCGATGGTATTCGCAAGTGACATTTATCCTTCGATCATGGTGTCGTAATACCATGCCAGGAACACCGTGCACTTTCAAAATCACTGAATTCTTATATGTAATCTTACTGGATGTCTCTTCTACTGTCCAGTTACACAAGTGTGGAGCACTCCTAAGAGTGATGTTGGCAGATGATATCGACGCTGTACATGTTGGATCACGTAGGGTGATGGCAGAATATACGGATGCGTTGTAGTATCGTCTGTCCAAGTCGATGCGCAAGTAATCGCTACCACATGAAGTATGTGTAGTGTTTTCTGTAGGTGATGCAAAGGAATGCGAAAACATAGCATCAAAATTTCATATTAAAAACCTGCCAACCGCGAAGCAAAATCTCAAGCTGAAGACACGATAGACTTGCTTTAAAGGGGCTGTATGAGCTAAACTTCCGAAAAAACATGACTTCATACCCCGTATGCGGGCAAATAGCGACGGATATGATATGATATGATACATGACATATGATATCTGATATACCGGGTGGGTCAGAAAAATTGTGGGGCGTTTAAAGAAGCTATATTTTAGTGAAAACAAGTCAGATCAGGTTTGTTGAAGTTTTATATTGCAGAAAAAAGATTAAATTAGTTACAGGAATTTAGTTTGTTAAAATCGGCTCCTTCTTTCCAGAGTTATCTATGACATTTCCGTCATCTTCCAACATTGCAAAGGGGGGGGGGGGGGGGGACACAAGGCAAGAAAAAT
>REGM01000067.1:1056756-1069024 GCA_004194415.1 Aurelia aurita
GGCTTCCATAGTAAAGGTACTTGGGGATGTGCCGCGCTCAAGAGTATACTTTTTCGGACTTCTAGTCTAGCCAAGGGTATGCTTTTTGGCAATTTTAGTATAGGCCAGTCTAGGCAAGGGTATAATTTTTTGCAATTTTCTTCCAGGAAAGGCCAAATTTTGTTAATTTGTGTCTAGAAACCCCATATTTTGGCGATTTTGGTCTAGAGAAGGCGAAATTTTGGTGATTTGTGACTAGAAAATGGCAAATTATGGCACTTTTGGTCTATAAATTTTAATCAAATCACGCAGCACAGAAGGAGCGCTCCCAAGAGTGATGTTGGCAGATGATATCGACGCTGTACATGTTGGATCAAGTAGGGTGATGGCAGGGCAAAATATACGGATGCGATGTAGTATCGTCTGTCCAAGTCGATGCGCAAGTAGGTAATCGCTACCACATGAAATCTCTGATCACGAATTCACGAGCCAATAATATCAAAATCACGAAATCACGCGCGCAAATTTGCCAAATAACGCTTCACGTACAAATATGTGGCCTCTGTAAACGTAGTCAAAATATATTTGAAAATTTATACCTACCAGCATATATCTCGGCAGATGTCCCAAATATGCTTGCAATAAATACAAGGAACAGGAATGATACTGGTCTCGAAGCCATATTGAATTGATCCGTATAACGAACAAATTACATTTCTACCAAATAATTCCAGTTGATTTTGTGAGCGGCGATTTTGCCTCCGGCGGGGTCTAGAATTTAAAACGGCTTTGCTTTGCTTTTTCTTTTCTTTTCGTCATTGCTTTCTATGTTGGATGAAGGCTCCTGCTGAAATATGAAACATGGAACGGAACGAGGAACGGAATTCTGAAATGCAAAACCATGAAATGCAAAACCGATTTGTGTGTGGGCATTGTGCTGAAATGCGGACCAACAGTGGCAGAAATAATGGGGGGGGATTCTTGGAGGGGCGCAACTGCCCCGCCCAAATTCGAGAAGAATCAGGGAAGTTTTTCTCAAGAGTCGGAAATTTCTTTGGTGTGATAAGGTTGGTGTCCTCAAAGAATTTTCTTGCAATGATAAATTAAAGACGAGCTATCACAGAATTGTCAAAGTTTCTACTTTGGGGGCACGCAAAACTGGATTGTCAGCAACATTCTAAGCCAAAGTAAAGGGTGTTTATTCGCAAATTTTTTAAAGGATTCTAATTTATTAAAAAACTGCTATGATGTTTTCAAATATCCCAATTCAATGCCAGAAAACATGGGGTCAAGAGAGGCATTCTAAGCAAAAGTTGAGGACAACTCCTCCGAATTTTCCTTATCACAGTTGAATCTACCGTTATAATATGTTTTCACCTTTTTTCTATCAACAGCTGAATATAACTAATATTGAAGTCTGATTTACATAATCTCTTAGAGGTACCAGCACAATTTAAGCGCCCTGTTTATGTGGCCTTGCAGCAAAATACCTAAAAAGCAAGCACATTTCCTCCGATTCAGAAAATTGACTGCCGTGCCCCCCCCACTCAAATGCTGAATTTGCACCAATGCGGAACATCGCTGTAAAAACAGTGAATTACAGGGGGTATTACCCATTACAGAATTAATGGGAAATCATACCATCTCGCAGAATCAGTAGTAGGGTTTGCATTTCAAATATTTTTATACTTGATTTTAATTGATTTATTTTAATTGATTTAATTTATTGATTTTTATACTTGATGTAAATTGATTTTAGCTTATGGCATTGCAATATATTAACCAAATTTTCCATTTATTGTAATAGACGATTCCGGAAAGAATGGCGTCGAGGGGCATTCGACCAAGATGCATGCGTTTGATGATCGAATTTCTATAGAATAACTGTTAATTCCAAGATAGAACGCAATGCATCTTGGTCAAATGCCCCCTGACGCCATTTTTTCTGGAATCGTCTATTAGGTTCTTTTCTTTTCCTCACATATTAGCATTATTGTATTGTATTTTAGCTGGAAGGCTCCTTGAAAATCAGCATTTGCTGAAGGGTTACCCTCCTTAACTCCTTAAATATACCAAATCAAATCAAATCAAATCCAGCAATTTCTTCCGTTCTTCGTTCCGTTCCTCGTTCCTTTCCGCATTTCGCATTTCAGCAGGAGCAGAGATGAAAGGCCACTTGTTGTATGAGAGGCCACTTGTTGATGAAAGGCCATTGTTGTCTGTTTACATGGTTAAAATCATCACAAAATACAAACAATCAAGATTTGACCTAGGATCCAGATACCTTTTTTGTCAATCAATGCCTTGTCATGAAGCATCGTCAAAACAAAGAGCCTTTTGTAATCAACATCAGTAATAAAAGCCGAACTTTAATCACCGGAATGCGGAAGGCAATATCAGACCCCGTTTACACGGTGCCGGACAAGTTTTTATCCGTACAAGTTTTTGTACGGATAGGGCTTGCGTTTACACGGTACCTCCCTATCGGCACAACTATTTGTTCGTCTATCAGGACAAAAACTTGTACTGCTACGAAAGCGTACAAGTTGTGAACTTGTCCGGACAAAAACTTGTGCGGCACCGTGTAAACGCAATTTGCCGAACTTCTTTTTGTTCGGATTCACAACGAGGGTACAATTTTCCTAAAATGAGGCAGTGCAAAAATGGTAGAGTTTGTTTTTGTGTTGTAGAGAGTTTCTGGCGCCAAAATTGAATGTGGTTGTGATCTCCTCGCATTTGTTCTTCACACTTTCCCAATCTAGGCCATCTGCAGTTTTGTGTACCTTGTAGTCGATTATCACTTGCATGAGTAGAGCTGTTTCTTCATCAGTCCAAACAAAATGTTTCTCAGTTTTCTTGTTGTCCTTCGATTGACCCTTCTTCATATTACTTGCTATTTTCTGATCCTTTCAGCGATTCGATAACTTGCTACCTGCAAACTTTATTTGAACTCGCCACTCAAAGACGCAGGCCTAAGAAAGAATTTGGCGCCAACATTTAATTTGCTCGTTAGTGCGCATGTCACAGTACAAAAATACGCTCAGATCAGGTACCGTGTAAACGGAAAGGCTAAGCGAACAAATACTTGTCCGGTACCATGTAAACGCAACTTATCCGTACAAAAACTTGTACGGATAAAAACTTGTCCGGCACCGTGTAAACGGGGTCTTAGTGTCTGATTTGGAACGAGGGATGTATGAGAATTTTTTGAAACAATTTAATAGGATTTTTAGGAAATTTTTAGGCGGTCGAGTTGAAACTCAACCTGGGTTGGCTTTTCTCGTGTAAAGGACATCTAAGATGATTTTTGCCAAGGGCGAAGAAGATTTTTACGGAGTGATATGCCCCTTGATGTCCTTGATCAAGGCAGTTTCTACCAAGGTTTCCAGGGCAGCAGGCTTTCTAAAACATGTAAAGTCTCTTCTGCCAAGGGAAATTTTGAAAACCTTCTACACAGGCATTGTGGAGCCCCACGTTCGATACTGTTGTTCTGTTTGGGGTTGTGCCGGTAAATTTAATGTTTGGGGTTCTGTTACGTTTAATTTAATTTAGTTGATTAGTTTCGTTTAATTTTGTTAATTTTATTTCTTGCTGACAGTGACATACATATATAATGTAGTGCAAAGTAGTAGTTTATGATGACGATGACGATGATGATGATGATGACGATGATGATGATGATGATGATGATGATGATGATGATGATGACGTTGACGATGATGATGATGATGATGATGATGATTATGATGATGACGATGACGATGACGATGATGATGATGATGATGATGATGACGATGATGATGATGATGATGATGATGATGATGAGAACTGACATTAATCAGTGGCAAAACTTCAGAGCCGTGCTGCTAGAACTGTATCAAATAGCAGCTATGTTGCCCCAAGCAGAACACTTATTGAAGGGTTGGGGTAGAAGATCGTAGAAGAACTTATTATAGTGTTTCTCAGGCAATGGTCTTCAAATTCTTGAATGGGTTGGCTCCACAATACTTGTGTCATCTATTCTCATAGCTTCCATAGTGCTGAGACAAACTTGAGGCTTCCAATGAAAAAAAAAACAGACAAAAATAATTCTTTCAGAGGAGCAAAGTTGTGGAATAGCCTCTCTGCTGAGTCGAAGCAAGCATCCTCCCTAAATTCTTTTAAACAGGGTTGGAACATTTTCTTTTAATTGCAAATTATGAAACTTTTTAGATTGTAAATTTCCTTATTTTGTTGAGCAAGTAAAAAATGTTCTCACTTAGTTATGGGCATTTCACTGCCAAAACATCTCGTACACCTTTGGCAAAAATCATTTTTGTTTTCAAGAGAAATCCTTAAAAATCCTTAAAAATCCTTTTCCTCCGAAACTAAACCACCGCAATTTAATTTGCCTGCACATCGTAAATATTTCTTTTTGCCTGATTCTGTCAATGATCAAATTATTGTTCCAATAGAAAGAAAGAATAAGTAATACAGTAAAACTCGCATAAGTCGGATCAAATCGGACCAAGGAAAACAATCCAACTTGCACAAACTCCGACTTATGCGAATTAATTTGAAAAGAAAAATGCGGATGGGACTTCATTCAAGTATGTTCATTTTTTTCTGACTGATGCGAATATCCGACTTATGCGAGTCCGTCTTATGCGAGTTTGACTGTATCATCTTAAAAATAAAAACACAACATTCCAAAAGACACATAATTGCACTGCGCTAACCTTTTTATTTATCATCAACATATGCTTTATGACTAAAGTCTTCATCACATTCGTTGTCAAATGAAATTTGCGATAAAGCAAAATTATTGATCTGAAACTCTATAATTGTATTTATTCGCGCATATTTTCGCCTGACATCTAATGTCAGACAGGCTTTAGGTAGCTCTATGAACCTTTACATTATGCTAATGATAAAGCCTACATGAAATTAGCTTGCATCCAAGAAAAATCTGGCCTAACCTTTTTGTAATTGCACTAAAAAGAAGGCTTTAATTTAACGCATGTACTGAGCATCGCCCAAGGCATTTTGCTCAAAATTTGCTCAAGGCTGAAGTTTGATCGAATTTTAATGAAATTTCAAAGAATTTGTACTTTCTTGGTAGACTTACGACGTGATTCCTTGTATTCGTTCAATATTTATAATCTGATTTTTTATTTTCATTTTCTCTCATATAAGTTTGAGCGACAAACATCCAATTCAATGAACAATATTGAGACTTATGTAATAAGTATACTTTCTTGGGGCTAATTTGTATAGACTTGTTGTGCACTTCTCTCGGTCAGTTGCAGATAGATTCATGTTCATCTTCCATCAGGATTGTTACTTAGCTAGCTAGCTGCTTGCATTGAACTCAGCTTGGTGCCAGATTAAAGCAAGCCGAATTCTGCATTCATCTGCTTGTATCGCGGCTTGACAACACATACCAGTGGTGAATAATCTGCTGTCAGTGGTAAGGGAGAGCATCACTTTTTTGCAAGAGGGAGCTGAAAGAGACGGGTAGGAGGTATTCATATAGGAACATCTGCATCCTGAGAATCTATTCAAGGGCCAGTTCATATGAAAGCGAGCGAGCCCGCTAACCGGCTAGCTCGGAAGGCGAGACACTTGTTACCTTGTGTTCATATGGACAAATACCAACCCGCTTACCGAGACAAAAATTGGACACGTGCCGAAAACTGACACGCACCCATTGTCTAGATAAGCAGCGCATGAACATTAGCGACGTTTTCGTCTTAGTAGCCGGGATGGAGTGTTCATATGGGAAAATTTTCATCCCGCCTACCGAGATCTCGCCAGGGCTCCAGTGAGATCTCGCTAAGCGAGACAGTTCGCCTGCTCATATGAACAGACGACAAATTTCCTTTGCAAATTTGGGATGAGGTGAGATCTCGGCAAAAAATATCTAGCCCGATAAGCGGGCTGGCTCACCTCCATGTGAGAGTTGGCCGTCCAATACAACAAATCAAGGATACATGATTAACAATCACCGCATCTATACGTAGTGAAATACCCTTGAATCGCTACCTGTTACCTCCATTATGATTTTCTCGTTAATTGGCCGCCTTAGCTGGGTACCGGAGATGTTTGTTTTGAAAGGTAATATTTGGTAGAAAAAATTCAAATCAAAACTTTATATCAGCGGCATAACAAAGCTGCGTTCAAAGTAANGCGTTCAAAGTAAGGCCGGCAAGTTTTAGGGGCCCCCCCCCCCCCTCTATTTTTTACACATACAGCGGCATATCAGCGACATATCAAATACAAAAATACAATAGACTATATTTTTAACTTGGCCCGGTCCAGCTCTTAACTATGTCGATTCCCTTTAATGAAATAAAGAGCATATCAATGAAGTTGTAGGGTACTCGGATCTAACTCTCACCGAAAAGAACTATATGGTAGATCAATGCTTACCTTCCACTCAGAACAATCTTTAACTATGGATTCTTCTCTTGATGAGAAGTGAAGTAGATGAGCGATGACGCCAATTAATTGCCGCGACTGAAAAAGGTAGTAAAGAATATTAACTCAATGATGCCAAAATACAGGGTATCTAAAAAAGCGCAACCCAACTATAACCGAAAATTTTCGAAAAATAATAAGATATTAGCAGAGGCCATGCATGCCATATGAAAGCACAATCTATCTTCTTTCCGATAATATGCAGTTTGCATACATTAATGATGGAATTATTTATCATTTATGACGTTTTAGTAAGTATGGCCTCATTCAAATGAAGGATGCTGTAAGAGCAATAGCTGGAGCTTTTTTCCTTAAAAGTCACAAAAGACATTTTGCAAAAACATTTCATGCCTTCAAGCACTTGAGGTGATGCCATAAGAAAATATTTACCGATTTATTAAATTTTGTTTATATATATTTTTAATGATAAATAAACAGTCAAAACGAAAGATTTTCGCTTATGTAAATGTCCTAGCACTTTCCTGCATCTAAAAAAGGCCATAGTTACTATAATATCAATTGAACGGCAAATAATTCAATTTAATATATCCAAACTGCATATCATTGGAAAGAAGATAGGTTGCAATTTCAGGTGATACATGTTAAACTATTTCAAATGTTGATATTTCTTGAAAAATTTCGATTAAAGTTGGGTTGCTGTCTTTTCACACACCCTTTTTATAAAAGGAAGTCAGATGGGTGCGTTCAGACTTTCAGCATGAGTCCAATTTTTGCCTAAGAAAATGTGCTGGAATTTCTTAAGATGCACACAGATGAATGTGTCTCACCCACCGAGCCAGCCAGGTAAACGAGCTGGCTCGCCTCCATATAACCAGGCCAGTAGCAACTGTGTTCATATACTGTATGATATCGAGCTAAAAATTGTTTACGGTTTCGCTGCCCCTTGATGTTTGAAATAAATCACTCTAATAGTTATCTCACGTAAGATGTCAGGCGAAAATGTCCGCGAATACATGAGTAATTTTGCGTTATCGCAAATTTGGCCTCCAATTTGGACACAGACTTAAGTTACGCAAGGTTAAATTGAGACAGCAAAGCCTTTTTGTTTCAGTATCAAAGAAGGGTTGGCATTTTATAGATTGACTTCGAACAAGTTTGTGTAGTCCATAATGATGACTTTTTAAGCTTTGCAAGTGTCATCTCTTTGTCACCAGTTTTATGAGCCATGAAAATGGCAACAAAAAAGGCCAACAAAGGGATGGCATGTGCCAAGCATGCTGATTGTTAAAATGTTGAAAAAGTAAAAAATATAGTAGGCCTATTATTATAACGTTAAAATAAAGGTAACAAAATGCCAACGAAATCTGAAATAGGTAACTTTAAATATACCTGATCATTTGTGCTGCACATATACTTTAAAACGACGTTCTTTATATATCTTTACATTGTTAAGGAATATCTACTATTTTTTTAATTCAACTACAAACAACTACAGTACAACTACCTGCACCATTCACAGCGGGAATAGACATAAATTCATTAAATTATCAGTGTCGATGGTGCTAATAATTATACAAAATACAACATTNACTTTAAATATACCTGATCATTTGTGCTGCACATATACTTTAAAACGACGTTCTTTATATATCTTTACATTGTTAAGGAATATCTACTATTTTTTTAATTCAACTACAAACAACTACAGTACAACTACCTGCACCATTCACAGCGGGAATAGACATAAATTCATTAAATTATCAGTGTCGATGGTGCTAATAATTATACAAAATACAACATTCTATCTTATCTGCTCAAATCTGACATAATGTATCTGTTTGCTTTCTTTGGCCTTCAAGAGTAGTCCTAAAACATGGAACACGAAATAGTGAAAAATTGGAATCCTGGAATTTCAAACATTTGATGTACCTGATTTTCAACTTGCATGTTAGATTAGAAATGAAGAACAAAACAACATTTATGGAAAAAATCCTGAGGTTATAGCAGTTAGTTACCTTCGAATAAGAATGATCGAAATTAAAAGTTTTAGGCAAGATGAAAAATGTATACTTTATAATTTTTCATTGAATCTCACTTTGTAATCTTTTAAGGTGTCGACATTTCGTGGCATGTAATTAATTTACACACACACGCACACAGACACACAATATCACCTTGCTCTTGCACGAATCTGATCATCTGGGGAATGGTTGAAGTGTCATTACTGGTAGTAGTTAACCTTCATAAGTAAAACATTTCTTCACACAGCAAAAATGCTTTGAAAAGGATACGTTAGATTTATTTCATTCGAATCCCCATTTTCAGGCTTTGCATTTTGTGATATATTTGATATTTGTTGATGTTTTCCTTTTGAATTATAAGATGTTTCATTTTCGTTCTTCATTTTCTGAAATAAAAATGATACTTTAATCAAACGAATATAAAAATAAGAGATGCAATAGACCTTTTTGATCATACGAAAAAGGGATTGGGGAGAGCGGTCAATTCTGGTAGTATGTCTGATCATCTCTTTAAATCATCTCCCCAAGTTTAAGTACGAAGATACCGAATGTTGATATATTTTTAGATATATATTTTAATATAAAGATACAATCTTGGTGATTTGTCAAAATATTCCGTTTTTGGGACAAACAGGCAGATAAAGAACAACTCCCATTCTGCAATACATACTATATCTTTTTGGTATGCTTTCTTCAGATCCAAGAACTTTTGTTGTTGATTTGTCAGTTTCTAATAAGAAAAAGAGAATTATGCCAGATAATGGATTTGAAAAAATCAACAAGGGAAAGATTGTCTCATGATTATTGCATTATATATAGCTTGAAGCTGAAGAGGGAATAGGAAACCTGACTGCGTCTTTGAACAGCAAGTCCGAATAGCCAGATTTTTATTCACTGGTGTCAGAAAATGTGGTATAATTTTTCTCCATAAAATATTTGTTTCATCCAAAAGAATTCAGTGGCGCTTTAAACAAATTGGGTTGACGACACATCCATTCAAAGAAGCTCTGTACTATTTCTTTCACCGCACAAAATCAACTGAAATAGGATAAGGATGAGAGGGGGGAATGGGCCAGAGTGGGAAAAATTAGTCATTGAAAAAATTTCAAGAATTTCAAATTTATTGTGCTTCAATTGAAAAAAAAGAAAACAAGTCAGTTTCTATCATGAGCAAAGACATTTTATTCATTGAAAAAGGTGCAGGTTAACAACCAAAGACACTTTGCCTCAGTTTTAGCCACAACAAAAAATCGAGTGACCAATTTTCTCCACTCTGACCCTTTTTTCTCTACCCCACCCTATTTTGATGGAAGAATACATCGATGTTCATATTGATGTTTATTTTGATTTCCAGATGACATCATTTCAAGTTGGTCAATTTTTGGCACATCCGGTGCTATATACAGTTAGAAGATGGCTCATTTTGATCAAAGAACTTATGCAACTTTGTACGCTGACAATTATTAAGGATTGGTTAAAGTGAATGCAATCAGAGGATTCATATCTTTGAAAATAATTCGTACAGACGGCATGACGTCACAACAGCGTTAAAAACACGACGCCATCTTGTTTTGGGGTAGATCTTTAGAAAATTTCTATAGGTTTCTATAGGAAATTTGCAAAAAGATCCGTAAAATTGCTCGTAAATTCTTCCTCGCGATAGGAGTAGGGAAAGCATAGGTAGCAATTGTCAGTCAGACCTAAACCAATGAAATAACTGCATGAACATGCTGTTTTTAAAAGCAAAACAAAAATTTAGGCCAAGAAAGCTGCGAGAAACTTACCTTTGAGACGACAATTTCGTAACAAGCGCCACTAACTCCGTCGGCTGTAAATTGCTCGTCGCGTCTTTAAAGTCAATCTTACTTTCAGAAATTTGCCTATCTATCCGCTAAAGTTTTCGTATAATTTGAGCAGCTTGAATTTATTTACAGTATTGCGATAAATAAACGAGACAGTCTCAAAATCCCAGTGTGTAATGGCTTCATTTACCCCAAATCAATTTTCCCCAAATCGGATTTTCGAGCGCGAATAGACGATTGCGCTAAAGATGGCGGACAGGAATTTTTTACCATGATGCTTTGCGTCGAATTGAATTTCGAATGATTTGATTGGTTGATTTCTTCAATACCGCAAAGGATCGTGGTAAAAAATTCCTCGACGCCATCTTTAGCGCAATCGTCTATTGGTCAAGTCACGTGATATGTCGTCTGTATGAATGAAATAAGTCATAAAACAACTCCGAAATGCTGCACCTAAATAGTTACATGTAATCCTTTACCTTGCTTGATTCATCCAATTCAGCTTGTAGAGATTTATTGGCAATTCTCAGCTCTTGAATCTGAAGAAAATGCAATATTATTCCGGGTGTCCCAAAATATTGTATCAGCTTCTACCGAATCGCAAGTACAAACAAGAATCATTGACGGATAGAAATCAGTTACCACTCATTTTGTAGTAAAAAGGCTAACTTATACCTCATTCACACTGAAGCAGTTAAACCAGCTTTGTCTAACCCAGGTTAAATTTTTACCAATCAAATGCATTCGATTTGTTGGATCGACCAATTAGATCGCAGCATTCAATAACCTGGTCTATTTTAAGCTGGTTTAAATGGCCAGTGTGAATGCGGTATTAGATGTAGAAATTTATTTCACTAAATTCAGACATACTTTTCTATAGCCTGCATCACAGACCATAACTGCCCCTCGTCATGGTCTGTAACGCAGGTTAGCCTTTCTAGAGTTATGGGTAATTTTGTTTGGAGGCTGTTTCTTGATTATGTTGCAACGAGAGCTAGAAATATAAACAAAACTTTGCTGCGTTTCAGCTTAAAAACAACGGGAGGAGCATAATCATCCTCTGGGGAGAAGCACCATTTGCTAAATATGTGTCTTCGACATGTAAAAGTATATGAGTCGCTTATTTAAGTTATTTAGAAGCCGAGTAATGCCATATTCGTTATTCTAAAGCTGAAAATTGAACGACATTTGATCGCAATTCTTTGTTTCATGACTTTCCAAAATATCTGATAGTAAAGTTTTATAAAACTATAGAATGGCATGACAGATTTTTGTAATGTAATATTACAAATTGATTAGTAGTTCATTGCAATCGATTAATAGCACAAATCTGAGACGCCGATACGTCATTTTTGGACACCAGGTAAATAACTGAATAAGCAAGACGAACATCTGTTTTGATATCCCTATGGCCATAGTCAAGTATGATTAGAAACAAAACTCGACCCGATTAAGTTTCACATGATTGATTCCTTATTCATGATTGATGCAAAAAGAGTCGTGATGATAAGTTATTAACATTGAGAAAAACATTTATAGGTGGGGAGATAAGAATTTTTAAGACTACCTGTTTCAGAATTCAGTATCTAAAATGTTTGTTCTAATTGCTGTTCTCTTGAGTTCTTAAAAAATTAAGCAGTATACTTGCTGTGGATTCTGGTGGGCGTTGGTAAAGACTTAGAAAAAATGACACTACAAATTAAACCAAATATTTTACAAAGTCATGGTAATTACCTCGTTTGCTAGCTCATCTTCGACATGTAATTGTCCCTGTGCTTCAATATGAGCCTGAAAAAATATCAACAAACTTAATTAAGCCCTAACCAGGGCCAAACGCAACAACAACAACATCAACAACGTAAATTGTAGGAACATACGTTTAAATCATGCGTGAAATGACTGATGTACTCCTTCAATAACCAAAATTTGGAATTATTTTCCAATCCAACGTTGAATCCTTCAAATGTAGTGAATATGAAGCAAAAAGATGCTGCAGATTCAAAATTCATGTCTTCATTTATCCTCGAATTTTAATAAATTTGCGTT
>REGM01000067.1:1079010-1093241 GCA_004194415.1 Aurelia aurita
GGGGGGGGGGGGGGGGGGGGGCGAGGGAAGATATGACACACCCACATTTTCAGGAAATTTGGGAGAAGATACAGATAAGTTCGATGTCTTGAGAGCAGTTGTTGTATATCGTCAAATATTACTATAATTATTGCACTAGAGTGCTTACAAAATATATTGCTACATGTATCCATTCAAAAATTTGTACAACAAAATCTAGGCATTATAGATACTGGAGAACTCCAGGCAAAACTTTCCTGGACACCCCCCCACCTGAATCTAAAATCTAGCTACGCCCCTAATAACATCAAATTACTAAAAGATAAGAATAGCACTAGACAAAAACGTCTGACTTTTTACCGATGTTTGAATAACTTCTCAATTTCTGTATGTAAAAAAATCTGTGCGTTTTACATCAATCTACTTCAACATTCTTTATCCTCTTGGGTAACCAGAAAATATACGGGGTGAGTAAGAAAAAGTTAAGACGTTTGCAAGCCTGTAATTTGTTACCCATTCATCAGATTCCTTAAAACTGTAAACAGTATCTCTTACTGTAACAATAACAGCTCGACCGGAACGATGATGTGGCCCAATCTCAAATTACACAGGTGTTGCTTTCAAAATCCGGATTACAGGGAAGCAAAGGCACGAAAACTAGGGTACTCGCTAGGAGATACGCCTGGACCCCTTGTGGTTTAATTCGGTTGTCTTGTTCCCCAGTTATGAGCGATTTTATAAAATTGTTCTTTCTTGGAATTCTTCAAAACAGGCCTAAAATTCTTGATCAAATTTACTAACAATTCAGCATAATGATAATTAAAACTAGCTGAAAAACTGTTAAAAGAAATTCCTAAGTGAAAAGAATAGTAGGGCTTGCTTTGTATCTACATAACTCATTTTCACCGCTGTGGGGCTTAAATGTTGGAAAATTTGACCCAGAAGTTTAGCCTGTTTTGAACGATTCTGAGATAAAACACTTTTTTAAAATCACATGTAAATCGAGAAAAATATGACCGATTTTAACTAATTAAATTTTATTGTCTCAGTTGCCATGTTAGCTACTCAATAAGAATCACTTTGAAGGAATCTGATGAATAGCTAGCGAAATACAGGCTTGCAAACTCTTAGACGTTTTTAATCATCCGGTATTGTTCTTACCTCTCTAGTAACGCGTGTTCTCTGTTTTCTAAATTCACCTGTTTGATAAAATAAGAACAATTTGAAAAGTCTCAAAAGCTACACAAGTGATTTCAAATTGCCTTTTATCCAACATTCATTTCTTGTTCTACTTTTTTTCTTTTCATAATGAATACTAGCATTGAAACATTTTCTTGACATACGATGTCTCGTAATTCTTTATTTGGGAACAGATCCATAAAAATGCATTAAAGATAAACAACCTTTGTTTTGTGACCAAGCAATTCCTCCTAACATAAACAATTAGCTTAGAGTATACTGCAGCTTGCTTATGCATAGTTATAGTAAGTGTCCAAAATCAGGGGACACTGGCTAAGACCAGTAACAGTAATGCTTGAACAGTGTAATCCGTGCAATCTTATTTCCTGTTGACCCTAACAGACATGTAACATGAAAACAAATATTTAACAAGGGGAGTCGTGTGTTTCCGAAAACTGTAGCTACACTAATTCTTAATTCATTATTTTCTAAAAATAGAGNTTTATCCAACATTCATTTCTTGTTCTACTTTTTTTCTTTTCATAATGAATACTAGCATTGAAACATTTTCTTGACATACGATGTCTCGTAATTCTTTATTTGGGAACAGATCCATAAAAATGCATTAAAGATAAACAACCTTTGTTTTGTGACCAAGCAATTCCTCCTAACATAAACAATTAGCTTAGAGTATACTGCAGCTTGCTTATGCATAGTTATAGTAAGTGTCCAAAATCAGGGGACACTGGCTAAGACCAGTAACAGTAATGCTTGAACAGTGTAATCCGTGCAATCTTATTTCCTGTTGACCCTAACAGACATGTAACATGAAAACAAATATTTAACAAGGGGAGTCGTGTGTTTCCGAAAACTGTAGCTACACTAATTCTTAATTCATTATTTTCTAAAAATAGAGATAAACTTTTCCCTATGACGACTGTGGCAAACTGAGCTGAACTGACGTGCACGATTGACTGCTGGCGTCAAATTTTGAACGAGAAAGGCCTGGTGTGTACTAGACGTTATGGACAGCGTTTGCTAACTATATACTTTAAATATCCAAATTTCTCTGCGGCATAAAGTAGCAAAGTGAAGAATTGGTCAAGTTGGACCAAAATTTGCATTTTTGTTTTTGCAATGTGATTCGTCCAACCGTAGAGGCGTGTCAAGTTATTAACCAATCAATATTTGGTGGATATACATACCCGCATTTCTTTTATTTCGTTTTGATAAATACTTTCCATGCCAAAATTGTTCCCTAAACGTTCGTCATCATCCTTGAATAAATGTAAATTCAGCTGTGAGAAATGAGTTGCAATAAGGAGTGCAGTTGTTAACTATTTGTATGTAATGGCCGTACAAAGTAGACTGACGACGTGATTCCTTGTATTCGTTCAATGTTTTAATTTGATGTTTTATTTTCTCTCACACAAGAATTCAGTTTGAAGCCATAACTATCATTCAATTCAATGCGGAAAACTGACACTCATGTAATCAGTCTACGTACAAAGGTGGTTCCTCTGGGAATACAGTAGTACAATAAACATTATGATGATGGAATGGTGACACTTGTTCATTAATCCTGGAATGCAAGACAAATATATCTGTTTCTTAAAGGGAATCAACATGGTTGAAAGCTGGCCCAGCCAAGTTAATATAGTCTATTGTATTTGATAACTTTGGCACTTGCCCTTTTGTTGTGTTCCAATGCGTGTGTAGGTATTTTATTTAGCCTAATAGCGGTAAATATATCTATGTCGATTCTCTTTAAAACAGTTGTCAAGTTCTGTGCACTTGAATTGTTATGCTCCCCCCAGGGGAATTGGAAATACCCATTGTACGGGTACCCTCGACATCGGATAGTAAGATCAGGAATATTTATGGAGCGCTTGGAGGCATGTAGGTTGTACGAAGTCGTTGAATGGCCATTCGTTTAGTTTGATTTCAAAATTTAGAAACACTGACGAAAAAATAGGCGAAAAAATATAAACTTCGAAAAAACTAGTTATACCTTGAATTCACCATCTTTTATATTCGATATCAAGCTATCTTTTTGCCTCATAGCCTCCTCAAGAGATGATATCTATGAATGGATAAATAATTAATTTACTCATGAAAAATATTAATCAACCAGACAAGGATACCCTCTCACATACCGGGTGATCCACAAAAAGTGACAATTTTTGAAAAATAGCCAAATTTGACTATGTTGCCAATTTTAAAACTACTGTTGGTGTATTTAAGTCAAGGTACAAATTAATTTAAGAGATATTACAAACTCTAGTTGTGACTTTGCACTTGCTGGAATTTCTGTATTTGCGAGCAAAATGGTTTTGATGCATACCTCTGAAACTGCAGGAGTTGACCGTAAAACTGAATTTTCAACCAGTCGAACCATTAAGTTTGTTTGCCCAGATCTTTGATGAAGCTCTTTTATCATTTACGACTCAAACATTCATCTCAAATCGCAAAAATGGCTTGTTCGAAAAAAATACAAGATTTTGTAAAATTTATAGCTCAAAATATGGCTTTTCAAACCACGATTTTGTGTAATTTTTTATTTAGGAATAAAACAAATATCATCGCAAAAATTGATTTGAGTTTTTCATACAACAGCACAAAAAGAAATTTTAATGATCGGTAAAACAATAAATTTGTGTTGATTTTTGAAAAAGTTTCGCTCTATATTGCAACGGAATGATATTTTCTACTTCAGATAAAATGAAGACAATGTTGAACAATATTCGATAAGAAAGTTTGACAGTAGAATGTTAGATCAGATCAAAACATGAAATAGCGATATTTTAGCTTTGCGTTCTGTTGTCTCTTTTGTGATATCTAACGTAACATAATGACGAAGCAAGATACACCAGTAATTTCATCAATAATAGCCACGGGCAAATAGCGATTTTATCTATTTACCTGATTTTTTAACTCTGTTGTTTTTCTTAAAGCATCCTCCAGATATACAGATACATTTTGGTATTCACTTTCCTTCAAAGAGAGTTCAGCCTGAAATAGAGATTACAGAGATATCAACTAACACGATGCAACGAGATATCAAGGCTGTTCTTCAGTCTAAATTGAAACTGTTGTTGTACCAAACATGACAGGATGTCAGATTACTTCAAAATAAGATTTTCATTATTCTATTATATACCTTTTAAATATTGCTAACAAAAATTCCACCGGGTGAGACAGATAATACGTGGGCCTTTAGCAAGCCATATTTTGGCGAAAAACAAGTAAAATCGGGAGTATCAAAGTTCTATATTGCAGAAGAAAAATTGAATTAGTTATAGAAATTTAATTTGTTAAAATCGATGATTTCTTTCCTTATTTATTTGCGATTTTATGATATAGCCATTTTGGTGAAATGTATCGCTATTCAAAGAACTTTCAGCTTGCTAACAGTGACAACTTAAATGACTAGTCCCCACGGGATGCTACATAAGTAGCATTAGTTTTTCCTTAAACACAATGCATATAATTTTGGTATCAGGTTTTGGTAGAAAAACAATATTATTGTCATGGTTTAGAAAGTTACACGTGCATAAATATGAATATAATCTAAGGCCTATTTTAGCAATCTTGCGAAACACCATTTTGCTAAAATCGCTCGTAATTCTGTAATGGAAAGACCGATTTCAACCGAACAAATCTTCATATCTAAGTTAGCTTTTCTTCTATGCAATTAAAGAAACGAATTTGCAAAATTTACCTGCATCAATAAAAATTAGCAAACACCCCACGTTTTTTCTGACTCACCCGGTATTACTTTTTAAAGTAATTTGATCATTGACAAACTTAGACAAAAGACATTTTAATCACATGTATAATGATTGAAAAATTGATTTTCAACTTGTCTCTTTTTTGGGATAGCCGTGTATTATTGTAAGTTCAAGGCGAGCAATAAGAATGGCGTTACCTGAACTTGGTCCTTTTCTTCTAAAACTTGCTCTATTTTTTCTTGATAGTGGCGGATTCTCCTTTCCTGTTCTTCAACTCGGGTCTCCAACGTTTCCTAGGATGAAACGAACCTTCAAATATGCTAAATGTTTTCTCGCATCATGAATTTGAAATGCCAGTGGAAATGTTGAAATAGCATAGATCAATTTGTTTGCAACTTGAAAGATACAAATGGGACGCGATGTCTATTTACGATGAAGGGAAGGCTCTAAGTACTTTTGTAACTTTAATGAAGTCGCTATAATACACATTCACTCGTAGTTAATTAGCTTAAACAAAATCATGTTTAAGAAGAAAAAACATCTCTACCTCTAGAATAAATCACAGAAAACTGTTTGCCTTCTCTTATCTCAATCCATTCACAAAGACAAGCCATTTACAAATCTTATCATTGCCACATCTCTTCTTTGACTTATTAAAAAGTAAGTTCGTTTTCGTAGACTTTTACAAAAATCTTTATTAAGGCTTACTGAACACACAGGGGATTAACTAGAAATTTGGAAAAGTTCCAATAGGTGATTATTAGAAAATATTTGACATCTTAGCAGCTACTTCAAGAACGAAGAAGGACGCTAAAATATTCAAAGGCTCCTATTCAACCATGGTCCTTTGCGTGCTGTTTTATCAAAATGAAAATTTTTGTGGTCTACGAAAATGGCTGCCTCAATGCCTCAATAGAAATCTACGCGCAAAGGCTGCTGGTTGAACAAGAGTCTTTAAGTTATAAGAACAGAGGCTGTTTGCGAAATGGTTGATCAGTGGTCCGTCCGACACGGATTGATTTTTTAAATTATAGGGAAACAGTCAAGTCCCATACATATTCCAAACAGCCGAGAAACGGACTCTGGTCCGGTGAGACCAAACTGCCTAACAAGAAAAACTACCCTGTTGATATTTTGGCCTTCATTAACAAAAACAATTGCGTGTCGGATGGACAAATGATCAACCATTTCGCAAACAGCCTCAACAACTAAAAACTAACCGTGTTGATCCTGCTTGAATGCTCGAATCGGTAAGAAATTTTTCTTATCTGAAACAAGAAAATTCAGGTAGTGTTTGGAAAGAAGTACACTATTTTCAGACAGAAAGATGTGATGGTATTTCGTTTGCGAATGTCTAAAAATAATTCAACCATCAATATAAAAGTAGTATTCTTATTCTCTTACTGTTGTCCAGAAATCGATTCAGAAATGAAAACAGAAATAAAATTACAAATGAGAAGAGATGTTCTGTATGAATGACAGCATAGGCGTCGAGCTTTTGCAAAACTTCAAAATTAATCGTGTAAAATGTTATTGCCCCATTCTTTCAACTGAATTGCTCAAAGGGAACTTTACGTAACTTGCCATAATTACAGAGAGAGCATTTTTGATATCTTCATTGTTTTTGGAATTACATCGTTTTTCATATTTCTGCTAATTTAAAGTGGTGACGTCATCAAATTGCTAAATTTCAAACCATATAAGCTACAGTCTTTTTCTAGCTACTATCTTGTAGACCTTCAAAAACTGAGTATTTCTTGTATTGATCATATTGATTTTCCTCAATTGGTTTAGAATTAATGGTGCTTTTAATGTTTGTCAAAGCTTTAGAAACTGCCTCTCGTGCATCCTTTCATAAAATAAAAAAAAGCTGTAATTCCCAAAACAATGATGGTATCAGAAATGCTCTCTTTGGAAATATGGCAAGTTACCTAAAGTTTGCTCCGAGCAATTCATTTAAAAGAATGAGGCAATAACATTTTACACGATTAATAATCTGGCAATTTTGTTTTCGTAACCATTGTTTTCAAGACACACGCAACTATCTAATTATAAATTAATCATTGTTACCAAAACTGTTTCAGTATTTAATAAATAGGAAATTAGTCCATGGTAGCCTAAATTTTTATTGACTCGTTTGGCAGCACTCGTTTGCTCCAGAGTATTCGATATTACACGTATCTTTTTTAGAAGAAACCGCTTATAAGAAACTCAACTCTCAGATCGCCAAAAAATTAAAAAACTCCAGTACCGGGAAAATATAACTTAAGAACCTATTAATTTAATAAATGAAATCCTGAACATATTTCTACTTTATTTTCATGTTTTTCCTGTATCATATCACTCTGAAGGTACTTGAGTAATGTCTAAACATTGGAAAGGCTCCAAAAACTTTGTGTTGAAATGTTCACGAGGGCACAGGTAATAAACACGAAGATTGTCATGGAACCTTTAAGAAACTCGTAAGAGACTCTGAGTACTCAAAATCTGATAATTTTAAGAACCTTTCAGCACTGTCTCAAATTCTTAATTTCTTATAAAAAAATACGTGTATATCGAGCTCTGGTGATTTTGGAGGCTAATTATATTTACATCATTTTCTGTCAAAGTGAAAATACTTCTAAAAATAGCTCTCTACTATAAGAATAAATCTAAAAATATTCTTACTTGGTAATACTAGAATAGCAGAGTAAATTAAAACAAAACTAAACTAACCTCTGATTGTAGATCCCGTATCTTTTCTTCCGACTTTGCTCTTTCTTCTTCTAATTTTCGAGATGCTTCTTTAAGACGTGACTCAAGCAATTTGTTCTGCAAATATCACAAGGTAAGAAATCAGAAAAAAATTAAAATTCTTCTTCCCAAGTTGAGAAACGACCATCATCCAGTATCTAATGATGGTTATTTTATTCCTTTAAAGTTCACTCGAATGTTTATTGGACATTTTTTCATAAATGGTGCTGCCGATGGGCATTTTGAAGGATGCAGCACGTTTGGTTACCAACTTTCAATACAGACAGCTAGCTATCGATTCTATCCGAGAACGCAACAAATCTTGGTAAAATGTATCTCCCCCCGGGGGGGGGGGGTTAATAACATGTTGAGGGTACGGGTGGTATGTGCCGCCCATATGGGCAGGTTTTTGGCCCAAAATTCTCTAAACAAGGGTTGCTTTTCGGCAGAGTTTCCTTATACTTGGGTCGATTTGATTGAAATCGGAAAAAAATAGTTAAAAATTTGTAGCTTTTCGCCAAAATTCATCATAAAAGTAAATACGAAGGCACATTTTTACAATTAGGATGTAAGAATTTGCCATGCATGCAACCGACCCTTCATTGCAGCAGCTTTTAATATCATATCGTCATTTCTTATAGTATGCGGGCGATAAGAATAGCATAACATAACATTGCAGATATGGCAAAGTAAGTTGCAAGGTGACATAATTAGATGTCAGATCTGAACGCTTGAGTAACACATAATTTGGAGAGTAGAATTTTCTTTGGTTGATANTCTATTCAAAACAGATTGTTGCAAACTGTAGAATCTATTGGAAATTTCTATTCAAAAAACAGATTGTTGCAAACTGTAAAATCTATTGGAAATCTCTATTCAAAACAGATTGTTGCAAACTGTAGAATCTATTGAAATTTCTATTCAAAAAACAGATTGTTGCAAAATGTAGAATCTATTGGGAATCTCTATTAAAAACAGATTGTTGCAAACTGTAAAATCTATTGGAAATCTCTATTCAAAACAGATTGTTGCAAACTGTAGAATCTATTGAAATTTCTATTCAAAAAACAGATTGTTGCAAAATGTAGAATCTATTGGGAATCTCTATTCAAAACAGATTGTTGCAAACTGTATTCAAAGAAATCTTACTGTTGTCAAAGAAATTAACGAGATTCAATTTTTATTAATAAGCTAATACAGTAAGTCCCCGCATTTTCTCATTATATGTCCAACAGGAAACTACCATTTCATATGAGATGCCTTCTTCTGTCAAAAGTCATCTTTCAAATTCTAGGACCAAGCTGAAGTTTTGGCAAATCCAACATACGCCCAGATATCCCAATCTAAGGAAGGTCCAAAGAATTGGAGGTGACAAGATCTATCAGCTCATTTGTAAAAATATCAATCATGAATGTTTGGCAAAAGTTTCGAAATTTTGGTAAAAAGCTTTTTTTTCTTTTCTATATTGCTACCTAGCATCCGAAGGCAGTTTTTAGGACACTGAGAAGCTAAGCTTATCGAGCAATGTCCTGGTCCTTCCTCTCGATGTGACCACACCTCGCGATTCCTTTAGCCTGGAATTACAGAGAGTTGGCGACTCTCCTCACTCTACGTAGCAGGTTCGACAGGGCGGGGACTCGAACCACCAACCCTCAGGTTGGTAGTCAAGCGCGCTACCGTTGAGCCAACCCCGCTTAGTTTCTGCTCAATTTTTTTATCATTCATAAGAAGTTGCAAAATATCAGGCTGTCTAGTTTCTATTAAAGAAGAAACTAATCCCTATACTGGCAGGTAGCAGCTTCTTATAGCTTCGTTTTTGGACTTACTGTAGCATTATGACAATGAACTTTTTAATTACCTTTTCTTGCAAAGTATGAACTTTCGAGGAATCTGAATTTCGTTCTTTTTCTTGGGAATATTCAAATTTTTCTAATTTATCTTCTTGTATTTTTAACTGAAGATGAAAGTGAGGAAATAATTAATGTCTGCAAAAAATAACGAAAGCCTGGTATGGTGTCGAGGTAGAGTTAAAGATTATAATCTCTTCTAATAATTATCTTGAATAAATCAAAATATCAAAAAGGGCTGTCTTCACTTGTATTGATTTCGCCATGAAACTAATTATACCGGTATCAACTGCTAACCGATTTTGTGCCAAAAAGACGAAATTTTGATTATTGTCTACCTATTCTGACTAGTAAAACTGGTAACGAAATCACAGTTATTTGTTTTTTTTTGACACTGTGAAATCAAGAATAGGCATCAATTCTTTTAAAAAGCCTGCTCAAGTGGTTATTGTATCTTCCGTTTGATTAATGGCTTGAAAGGAACTTCGGGTACTTTTTTATAATTCCTTTTTGGCAATTTTGATATCTTGATTATTTTCAGAATTACATTCATCATCGAAAAAAATTAAAATGATCGTAAATCCTAAATCAATAGAGGAAAAACAATACAATCTTCAAGAAAACCATAGTTTATAAAGTTTTATAATATGGCGGTAAACAGTTATGAAGTTTTATAATATGGCGATAAACAGAAATTTGTAGGTTTTCTGGTTTACGATCTAGCAATTTGATGACGTCACAACCTCGAAACTGGTTGAAACATGGAAGGCGCTGTAATTCTGAAAACAATCAAGCTATAAAAAATTGCCAAAATAGAAAAGTTCCTTTCAAGCAATTAAATCAAACTGAAGATGCATTACCTGTTTGTGCAATCTTTTTTGAAGATTTGACACCTATGCTGTGGTATCATAAAGAACTTCTTACTTTATTTTGCAAGTTTATTACTTGTCGGTCAGCATTCTCTTTGTGATCATGTAACTCCTTTTCTTTTTCTTTTAGTTGTTCATCGAGTGTACTGATCTAAATACAGATATGAAAGTATCATGAGGTTAGTAATGACATTTTAAGAAAATACCGCGTGAGTCAAAAAAATGTTTAGACGTCTGAAAGCCTGCAGCTCTCAAACCATTTCTTCATTTCTACCTAGCATCCGAAGGTAGTTTTCAGGACACTGAGAAGCTAAGCTTTATCGAAGCAGTGTCCTGGTCCTTCCTCTCGATGTGACCACACCTCGTGATTCCTTTATCCCGCACCTCGTGATTCTCCTCACTCTACGTAGGAGGTTTGACAGGGCTGGGATTCGAACCACTAACTTTCAGATTGTTGGTCAAGCGTACTACCACTGAGCCATCGCCGCTAACACAGTGTTTAGCAAAGACAGAAGACTAACTGTTAGGATACAAATTTTCTCTTAAATGAAACGATGTAATTTAATATTCCACCAATCGAAATCCGCTCTCTACTCTTGAGTCTGAGCAAATCTTGCGTGGCGTTGGAGGCTACTCTGCGAGCTTTACAAATTACAATTTACATACAACTAACCACTAACAATCTGTACGTAATACCTATTGTAGGTTGTGTACAATAATGGATAGATAGATAGATAGATAGAATTGTAGGTTTTAAAGCATACCAAAGATCCAAGTGTAGCAACTTTTTCATTTGATTGTGATCGTTGATCAGCTAGTTGACTTCGAGCTTCTTGTAAACGATGTTCTATTGTCTTTCTCTGCATAATAAATAAATGTGTTCGTGTAACTGCTATTAATATACGAATTCTAGCGAGTCTTCAAAGTCGATGTTTGAGTGACCTTGAACTGCTCCTTTTTGTATGACTGCATCAACGAAAAGGTTATGAAGAAATTAATCATCTTATGGAAAAGGACGATTCAGGTAAAGCTTCAAAAACCAAATTTTGAGGAATTATTTATAAGATATTCCATTTTTGGGTAAAGCCATATTGTACAATTATATATCAAGGTTCGAGTCTTTTGTCGAAAGCACTTGCATGAAAGTCTAAAGCCCAATCTCCATTAAAGCGAATCGTAGCGATCGCCAGCGATCGACGCCTTGTGAGCATGCGCAGTCCATATGCTGGTCGCCGCGGTTCGCCCAGTAGTTCAACTTGGTTGAACTTTTCAGCGATTGCCAGCGATCGCCAGCGATTCGCTTTAATGGAGATTGGGCTTAAGGGTGACGCAGTTCTTTAAACTTCGTAACATAGTATGCTGCAAATTAGTTTTCCTTCAGATGACTAATTCTCACTAATTCAAATTTGGTGTTTTTCAAAAAGTCACGGATTCTTTTGGACATCCGATATGCAATACAAGGCACTAAAGTCTATTATCGCTGTTTGTCTAAACTAAAGATTAGAACATATTGAAAAGCTAAGTCGTTGATACTGGCCGGACAGGCATTAATTTCATCTCAACACTGTTGTAATAGAGCTAGCTAAAGAGAATTTCTACCTCACAATCGGGAAATTTTTCAGCAATTTGATTACTTTAAATTTCACAGAAACGTTGTTACCTCTTTTTCTAATGCTTTGACTTGGTCTGTTGCGGAAAGAGTGCTGTCTTCTAGCCTGCAAAAATGTGAAGAATTAATATTCAAAATTTGTACTTCATCTAAAAGATAGGAAACGATTCAATGAATTGTGTTTTTATCTGATAAGAAACTGTCCACCGTTTATGCTATAGGATATTTTATAATAACACTATAAACCGTCTTGTCTCTTTTAGATTCACCATATGACACTGTGACTATAGTTAGATGAATAAGGTTTGCGAATAGGTCCTTGGTTCGAAACCATCTTTAAGCTGTATACCAGTCGCTTCAGAGCTATTTTATTTAGTAGTCCTCTATAGCATAGGCGTCGAATCTGTGCAAAACTATAAAATTAATCGCGTAAAATGTTATTGCCCTATTCTTTCAAACTAATTGCTCGAAGGGAACTTTAAGAACTTTGCCATAATCCCAGAGAGAGCCTTTTGATGCTATTAACATTGCCGTAATTATAGATTTTTGTATTTCTGCTGGTTTTAAGTTGTGACGTCATCAAAATGCTAAATCGTAAACCGTAAAAGCTAAAGACTCTTGCTTGCTACCATCTTGTAGACCTTCAAAAACCTAATTTTTCTTGCATTGCTCATATTGATTTACCTCAATCAGTTTAGAATTCATAGTGCTTTTAATGTTTGTACAAGCTTTTGATACTTCCTCTAAAACATCTTTTTATAAAGAATAAAAATGATCTAATTCCAAAAATAATGATGATATGAAAAATTCTATCTCTGGGATTATGGCCAATTACCTAAAGTTCCCTTCGAACGATTCATTTGAAAGAAAAGGACAATAACATTTTACATTTTTAATTTTAAAGTTTTGCAAAGATTCGACCCCTGTGTTGTTCTCTATCCTTTTGTGAAGAAATTTATCAAATACCTGTTGTCTAAATCTTGCAAACGTTCCTTCAGCATATCAATTTCCATATTTCGCTTTTCGAGATCTTCAGATGCCTAGTAAATGAATTAAAACGTTATTTCTTTGAGGTTCTATGTAGGCTATTTTCCATTACACATGCTTTTATAAGAATCTAAGAATTTGGGTCAGTACTGAAATTTTCTTGAAATTATCAGATTTGAAGTACTCAAAGTTTCTCACGAGTTTCTTACGAGTTCCATAACAATCTTCACGTTTACTCCCTGTTTCCTCGCGAAAATTTCAAAACGAAGTTTTTGAAGCCTTTCCAAATTGTAGACCTTACTGAAGTACCTTCTGAGTAATATGATACAGGAAACAAGTGAAAATAAAGTAAAAATATGCTAAGGATTTCCATGACTTTAAATAAATCGCTGCTAGAAGAACTTTTCCCAGTACTGGAGTTTCTTAATTTTTCAGCGATCTGTGAGTTGAGTTTTTTTATAAAGAGTTTTTATAAAAAAAATGTGTGTAACATTTCAAGATTCATTAACGATCTTTCTAAATTATTTTTAATATTTAAAAAACTCTAAGCCCTCATTTAAATTCGTATGCCAGCTTTATTGGTCAATTCCTGATGATCATGTAGAGAAATTCCTTGGTACGTCAAGAACTTTCTTCCTTATGTTCCTGGGGAAAATCTTGGAAATTCAAATAAACGTTTATTCTGGATTTTCTAGAACAGTTTATAATAATAATAATCACTGTAAGCACCGTAGTTACATACAACTATAGGCTAAATACTTACAAGATACAATAACTCTAAATAAAACGAATAAGCAACTTAAGAACATACGTAAAAGGAATGGTGAGAGGAGATGTGAGGGCACTATCCCGTTGGTACACATGGATTGTCTATCAGAAAGTCTTTGCATACACCCAATACCCTGTGCAAAAACATAATTGTTGCGGTATTTGACCAAATATTGTGAATGTTCATGTCTTAAAAATATTTTTAGCTGTAAGCCTAATGGAAGCAACTTTCTTCGCGAAAGCAACGGACGATTAAAATCTCGAGATAACTAGAGATTTGCGACAGTGAATTGGGATACTTCATTCGTCCCAAAAACTTACTGCTGTCTGGACATTTTAGCATTTTACGCGGTTCTAAGACGAAAGATCATTATACGTTTCTACCTACCCTTGATTTGTAAAGACTGTATGTGTGCCGTAGAGAAACCAGTTCTTCGTTCGCTCTACTAGATGATAGCTCTGCGGAAGATAAACGTCCATTTTTCTGCGTTAAAAGAGAAAACTGAATTTTAATATTCGAAGCTAAAAT
>REGM01000067.1:1093316-1104405 GCA_004194415.1 Aurelia aurita
GACAGACAGGAACGTGTCATTTTGCCAAGGAAAATTGTAGTCATAAAAACTTTTCGAAAATTTAGGGTCAGAATTCCGGAAATCATAAAGACATTCTCGCAATTCTTGTAATCTTGCATTTTCTCTGGAACAGCACCCATAATTCGCAAGATATCTGAAAATGATTCCCCTTGAATGGGCACATTTTGAAACCCTAGTTTTTATACCATACTTACTTCAGTTAGATCTGCTATCGTTTCATCGAGTTGTGACTTCAAAGCCGACTTCTCTTTCTGCAAATTTGTAACTTGCATCTCAACTTGTTTTTCCCTCATTTCTTGTTTTGACCTAGGAATACAAAAATCCATTCATGGCAGCTGTCTTCAGCAGCACCGGATTACTTCATAAGGACATGTGATAATTTATATCAAATATATCAACAGCAGCATGTTTTAAAACTGGCGTCTGTTCCTGTCTTACGTGACTATTGGCTAACGCAGAGAGACGTACAATGCTGTGCAGTTTCGTGATTTAAAGAAATTCTTTAGTGAAATAAAGCTTTAACAAATTTTCAGAAAAGATCGTCACCAAAAAAGTAAATGTCAAGCAATTTCCTCTCCTTACACAAGAAGGTAAAAACTATTGTAATTATGTCTCTGATAGTTCACCTAAAAACGTCCCAACACTCGACATCATTGTTCACTTTAGTAAGTTATCAAGAAACAACATCTCTAAAAAGGTGCAAGAAATTTCCGCCATGTCTATAGAAAAGGTAAATGCATATAACTTACCTCTCTTTGGCGAGATCATCTAACCGAGACTGCATATCTTCAAGAACTGATTTCTGCTCTGCATACTCTCGATCGAGACTTTCAAGATGCTTGAATTAACAAAAAAGAGATGTAAACAACCTCGTTCCCAGGGTGTTCTTACGTCATACGCTAATCACGAAGCCGAGGTAACTCCTATGGGGAGTTTGGTGTACATGTGCCTGCCCGGGTTATGGGTTATGGGTTATGGGTTATGGGTTATGGGTTATGGGTTATGGGTTATGGGTTATGGTTCATGTTCTGTGAAGTTTCGCCCGCGTTATGGGTTAGTTTGTGATATTGTGCCCTAGTTATGGGTCTACTTAACGAAGATTTGCAGAAGTTATGGGTAAATGTAGCCCCAGATCTGTAATAGTATTTGAAGGAATCATGATTAAAAGAGCTCTCGCCAAAAGGAGTTTTGCTCTACTAATGGTACAAAGCGTATTCTAAACAGGATTCTTGTAAAAATTTGTTTGCCCTGGTTATGGGGTATGTTTTCAAGATAGGGCCCTGGTTATGGGGTTATGTTTTCAAAATCTTGCCCTGGTTATGGGTCCACCCTCCGGATTCTCAAAGGCACATGTATGCCAGCCCCCCTAGAGGAGTTACCGCCCCCCCTCGCACGAAGCCGAGTGAACACCATGGTACACATTCGCTCAAAATAAGGGCGGATTAGCAGCCATTGTGGATTTACGGTTGGCAGGGTAACGCTCATTATGCGACCTCGATTCCAAAAAATAAAGTAACATTGTAGTGGTTGCTGCTTAGTGACTAGATTATATTGTTGTTATTCGAATAATTAGTAAGTTTTCGAGAAATGGTTTGTGTTATCTTTTGTTTTCGAATAGCCAATCAAATTCCACCGTCATCATTTGTGCTGTTTTCCTGTTCCGTAATAAAATTTTTCCGGAATTAGGTCTGCGGGTGTAAAGTGGGTAGATTGGGAGTGTTGATGGGTAGTGTTGATGGAAGGAAAGCGGTAGATAACAAACTGTCAAATCAATATTTGCAACATCAAGGAGGGTAGTTCAAAAGTTCAAATAGTTTTAGCTAGAGAAAATCTGTGGATCAGGACTTTTGCAAAATTTATTCACATTTTCCCCTATACCCATTTTACCCCAATTATTATTATTATTAATTTCTTTATAGTAGGCGTTTAAAAGTGATAGCTAAATTACAGCTAATTGATGCCTACTAAAATAAAACAACAATTAAATAAAAATTATTATTAAGTGCAAAGTAAAACAAGTCTAATGAGTCTGACAATAAACGATATTTATATATACATATGATACATATTTACAGGCGAGTTTTGAATATAAATAAGACAAGATCAATTCAACCAAGCTTACCCAGTAGACACCTGTAGAAATAACAATTGATAATATTTATCTATAAAATACTTAAAACGCCACAGAAAATATATAACGTTTTTTACATTTTATTTCGTGTTTTTATGAGCACTGAAAAAATAAGAAAAGTCGACTTTATGAAAGTCGTTGTTTGCAAAATGTGCGAAAAAGGGCCTAAAACACTGGATCAAATTGTTGAGATTTCTCTTCACACAGAACAATTGGTATTGACCATTTTGACATTTAGAAAAAGGGTCTGGGGAGAGCAATATTTTTCTGGTAAATGGCTGCCACGGAGCTATTTCTATTTCTTTGTGTCTACCATTTACCAGAAAAATATTGCTCTCCCCAGACTCTTTTCTAAATGTCAAAATGGTCTATTGAGATGCTAATACCACGTTGAATTACTTACCTTTGATTTCTCCATCAGTTCTGCTGCTTTCTTTGACATTTCCGTTTGCGAATGAATAAGCTGTAAGAATAGATAGGATAGACCATAAAAATTTATCAAACTATTAAATGATAACCCACAGGTGGCGGAGAAAAATTGTAGATTTGATAAAATTTGATCTTACTTGCCAGTTAATTGTGTCACATTTCTCTCATGTCTTCTTTCTGTCAGTTCAGCTTCTATTTGTATCCATTTAGGCCCTCATGGTGTTGCAACACAACGCACAACACCATGAGGGCCTAAATGGATACGAATAGAAGCTGAACGGACAGAGAGAAGACATGAGAGGAATGTGACACAATTAACTGGCAAGTAAGATCAAATTTTATCAAATCTACAATTTTTCTCCGTCACCTGTGGATAACCAAAATGCAAAAAATCAATAGGATTGACGACTATAAAGCCTCATATACCCCATTCACACTTGCAATTTAAACCAGCTTAAACTAACCAGGTTATCGAATGTTGCGTTTAAATTGGTCAGCCCAACAAATCGAATGCTCTTGATTGGTTGAAATTTTACATGCTTTAGATTAAGCTAGTTTAACTGTATCAGTTAGACTTATTACATCGTCGTAGCTATCACTATTGACAGACCTGCTGGATGCTTTAACAACGACTCGCAATCAAGTACCATTATTTTTGGAATTGCTGTTTCTGCCTTGTTTCGATATGGGCCTAGGCAGAAAAACACTGATTTTAAAACGTCACTAAAAGTGAATTACAGTTTGGCAAAAGCATCAATACAGTACATACCTATGACGTTTTACAAGAGACAAAAAGCGCAGGGGTATCACTAAATTGCCTGCTCAGTTTCAGGTTATCAGTTAACTAGAAGACGAGAGGACTAGAAAATTGATATTACCATGCTTTTCATTTTGCCAATTTCTTCTTGTTGTAACTTCGTAAGATCCTTTACATCAACATGGCGACTGTTTTCCTACAGAAAAGCGAAAGAAACCGAAAGGATGAGTAAACTATAAAACTACGATATTTTATAACATACAAAACGATAACTATTATTCAGAGATTTCAGTCATAAAATGTGCGATTTGAAACACTAAAGCTGACTTGACACTTGAGACGATTTTGTAATGCGATAATCCAACTGTGTCCCATTGCCGCACAGCATTATTATCTGAGAAGAACGACACTTTATAAGTGTGAATTCAGCCTGAGGTCTTTCCTGCAAAATTTGGCCCACACTTGCGCGAATAGTGAGTGGCCGAGCGGCTTATACAGTTCCCATAAGGTAACTGAAGTTAAGCTTGGTCGAGTGAAGTCAAAACTTTGGACGGGCAACTTTCTAGATGCCTGACCAAATAACTCACTTTACCGTCCTTCGGAAGGGACGTGACTATGCCTGGATGTGGCATGTACTGCTCATAGTAGGCCTAAATTAGCTGTCATATAGCTAGATGTCCTTCCAGCCTACTTAAAACAAAGTAATGATGATGATGACACTTTGATAGAGAGCGACATGATCATGATTATGATCATGATCACCATCAACATTATCGTCATTTATTTATTTTAGGTAGGCTAAATAAAAAATAGTTAAGGTAGAGCTAGTTAAGGTACACTGAGCTAATTAAGGTACACTGAGCTAATTAAGGTACACTGAGCTAATTAAGGTACACTGAGCTAATTAAGGTACACTGACGACCTACAGCTATTTAAGGCCTACAGCGATAAATTTGGAATAAAGGTTTGGGCAAAGAACGTGCTATTTAAAAACTACTAAGATCTTTCCAGGGTGCATTCCATGTAAACTCCACACCGAAGGTTACGCCAATAACAGCGTCATTCACGCCAGGAAAACAATAGACCTATTGAATTCAATTATATTACAATAATTTCCTATTGATTCAAGCAAATTTTCACGCCAATACGCCAAGAAAATTTCTTTTCCACGCCGAAGATCTTCGGGCCTAAGTGCATGGAATGCACCCTGGAGATCTTTCCAGCAAAATTTAGCTCCAGACTTGAAATAGAAGCTTAATAATAACATGTAAACAGAAACACGATATTACAGGCAGTCAACAGTGGAAATTAGCAAAAGTGCTGTCCTCGTTTTTGCTTCATGTAGCAGGACAAAGTCAACTGCATCAACTACCGACGATCTTTGTATAATACTAACCAAGTCTAGTTCTCTCCTCTGTCGTGCTATTTCCTGTTAGAACATAAAAGTAAATCATCAGCGGTTGGAAACGATAGACAAGAAAACAATTTTGAAAATGATACTAATTTAACCGGGGACCTAAAAAAATGAACCGAGAAAATCTGTTACACGAAATAAAGTAATCGACCACTATCAGAGCTTCTAGCTTGGTCTGTTGCCGACAGAGCACTGTTTATCTGTACTGTCTAGCCTATACTTCACTGTGTAACTTTTCTTTAATTGAAAATATCAACTATTTACTCACTCCATCTTTTCTCGTAACAAGCTGTCTGAACTCCTGTTTTTTAAGCTGGAGTTGTTTCTCATATTCTTCTTCAACATTGTTTAATTTCGTTTGATATTTCCTCCCGGCTGCCTCTGTTTTTTGACTAATTTCTGTACAAAGAAAAGTAAAGCAAAATATAATAAAGTAGGGTCAAGTCGAAAGAAAAAATAAATTATAAATTTTGAAAATGAGGCTCCTCTCAAGTCACCGCTGCTTGTACCTTTATTTGGAAACACGGCAGCATCTTCAAAACCGCTATTACGGGAGAGCGGGGCTAGTTGTCACAGGGGTAAGCTGTCACAGGGGTAAGTTGTCACAGGGGTAAGTTGTCACACTCTCATTTTCAAACGAATGCTTTGATTGGCTTAATATTTGCTGATACATTTGAAAGAATTACATCAAATCCTTCTCAGAAAACATCATCGGTAAAGTTTTCCTCGGATTGTGTTTGCATTCCATTTGTTACTTTGACATCTAGCCCCTATCTTTTCTTTCATTAATTTCTCGTTCAAAAATGACTCAGACATGCTTATAATACATGCTTCTTTATTCTAGAAATACAGTGCAGCATTACCTAGTCTTGAAAACAGAATTTGGAATCTTACCATGCCGAACACTTTATGATGCTTCTTCTAGATTATCTTACCTTGCCTAACACTTTGTAATGCTTCTTCTAGATTATCTTACCTTGCCTAACACTTTGTAATGCTTCTTCTAGATTATCTTACCTTGCCTAACACTTTGTAATGCTTCTTCTAGATTATCTTACCTTGCCTAACACTTTGTAATGCTTCTTCTAGATTATCTTTCTGTCTTGCTTGTTCTTTAAAAGCCATTGCCATTTCTAAGAAAGATACAATTGATGAGAAAAAAAGTTTCCCAAGAGTTTTAAAGTTCGTTAGCTAGCTCATCATGTTATGCTTATGAAAATAATATTTGTGCATTGGTACATCCGGTCGTCCGGTATTCTCCAACATTAGATAGTTTACGAAAACACGACGGAAAACTGCAAGGCAATGCTTCTTTTGTTTCAGAATTTTGGCTTCAATAGATTGCTTATTTTCTTTGCAATTTGCTTTTCTTGATAGAATATGAAGTTGTCTGTTTCAATTGCACAACTTGGAAATCCCATTTCTGTCATTCTGTACTTCATATTTAGGTCTCCGAAGTAAAGCTCACTCATTTTAAAGGTTAGCTTTCAAAGAAAAAACTTATTTTTCCAGCATTAAACAAAAGACGGAGGTTTCATCTCGGCCTTTTGAATACTATGTAGATGATAGGTTCCAGGAAACAATACTTGGCTTGCAGGATACAAGATGACGTTCTGGCTGGCGTTGCCGTCCTGGTTTTGTAAACTACATAGTAAGCCGTAAATGCCACGATAAGCCGTCATTTTTGCAGGAAACTACACACACTTGGTTTTAAATGAGAAGAGGAAAGCGTAAATTGTAGGAAATTGTAGCGTTCTTACTGAAAAATTAAACTGTTTCACTTACCATTGATTTTGGTTTCAAGCCTTCTAATTTCGCTATTTTTGTTCAATTGATCTTGCAATCTATCATCTTTTGTAGCATGTCCAATGAACTAAAAGGATGATAGAAATATTTCAATACTGTAAGCTTGCCCGTGATGAATTAGAATGCAAAAACCACCACATGAGATACAAAAGAGAAAAAAGCATTGAATTGTTTTTCTAAGTTGTTGTTTGCCGGGTTTAAGCTGATTCCTTAATGTATAAAAAAGTTTTTGTTATGCGATTATACTTGCAGTAGAACTGGGGAAATAAATTTTTTCCTAATTGACAAAACAGCAAAATGCTTTGATATATAGGGGCATGTTTTATCTATCTTAAGGGGCTCGTTTTAACGTTGTAAGAAACCAAGTTTATTATGTAAGCTGCAAAATGTGTGCCAATGGCACAAGAATTGTCAAACATGATATTTTTATTCTCTAGTAGTATCAAAACATTGATCAATAAGGAAGACAAGCGAAGCATGACTGGATTAACAATATGATGAAAAGTTCTTGGCGGTGGAAATTAGTTCTCAGGTCTTAAGCAAAACTGACCGGCAAGATTCGCAGGAGTAACTGTAACAATAACTGACTTTCATAAGAAATATTATTCAGGATAAAGTAAGGTGGAAATTATACTTTGTAGGAATCAAAAGCTTGCTTTTAGATATAAATAGGTATCGCCAGTGTCTCGGGTTAACTTCAAAATCTTTCTGTAAACACAATGGATTCACTCCTGTGCAGTCATTAAATGCACATGTGCATAGATGCATACCTCGCCTTCGAGCATAATTTTGTGGAAGAAGTTACCTAAATTAAGACGGCGCCTACAACATGAGTATAAGTTATTGCGATCACATAAAGTGATGCTACAGATTAACTTTACATGATGGTAATGAAAAAAGAAAATTGAATTTATGAAGGCATACCTTGGTAGAGATAGACGGGATATCTGCAGGCGTCAGAGCAGGCGAGGAGAAATCACTCGTAGGCGAACATCTAGGTATCGTAATATCCGATTCCATCGATTCCTTAGAGCTATACAAACTCGCTGTAGATACTCTTCTTTTCTCCCATTTATTCTCGCGATAAAGCTTTCCATGCGTTCGAGTGTAAGTGGAGCTTCTTGGCGTTATTACAGGCTTGCTCGGGGTAGAGGCAGCATTTGGGGGCTCTCCCTCTTCAATCCTCTGCTTCATTTTCCTGAACANACTTTGTAGGAATCAAAAGCTTGCTTTTAGATATAAATAGGTATCGCCAGTGTCTCGGGTTAACTTCAAAATCTTTCTGTAAACACAATGGATTCACTCCTGTGCAGTCATTAAATGCACATGTGCATAGATGCATACCTCGCCTTCGAGCATAATTTTGTGGAAGAAGTTACCTAAATTAAGACGGCGCCTACAACATGAGTATAAGTTATTGCGATCACATAAAGTGATGCTACAGATTAACTTTACATGATGGTAATGAAAAAAGAAAATTGAATTTATGAAGGCATACCTTGGTAGAGATAGACGGGATATCTGCAGGCGTCAGAGCAGGCGAGGAGAAATCACTCGTAGGCGAACATCTAGGTATCGTAATATCCGATTCCATCGATTCCTTAGAGCTATACAAACTCGCTGTAGATACTCTTCTTTTCTCCCATTTATTCTCGCGATAAAGCTTTCCATGCGTTCGAGTGTAAGTGGAGCTTCTTGGCGTTATTACAGGCTTGCTCGGGGTAGAGGCAGCATTTGGGGGCTCTCCCTCTTCAATCCTCTGCTTCATTTTCCTGAACATCTTGATAGTGTTATATTTTTTCAGGATATTAACAAATAATGGAGTATAATTATGCTTGAGACTTAGGCCTTAATATCATTGTCATTCTTAAATTTGAGGTGTCAGGGTTAATCAAAAACAACGATCGTGATCTAAACAGGTAGCCACAGGTCGCGCTGTGACTAGCTACATGAAGGATTTCTCATCAGACCTCGATAAAAGGTACCTCTAGGACTTATTCGAGTTCTAACAGGTAACGGGTGGCAATTTGGGCATGTAAGCATCAAATCTGCATTGTTTTCTACTTATCTTACCGGGGGGTAAATATTCTTCCAAGTGTTTCAAATTATAAATTGGGGGGTCTTAAATTAGTCCTCACATGGCAAAGATCGATATGTCTGCATTGAACCGGCGAATAAGCATAGTAGAAAGGGTATCACTAACTTTCTTTCGTTTGGCGAAGAGTCTTGATGATAAATGAACTGCAGAAAACATTTTTTGCTGCTTGCAAGCTTTGCTTTGTGCTACAGTATAATACACTTTAAAGGGGTCGTTTTTCTTGAATCTCCTCATCTGGATGTGGTATCTGTTCACTCATCTTGTCGATATCCAATCTCAGTTGTATTCATGTAGCTCGCATCTTCTTATTACTCTCTCCCCTTCCTTTTGTTTTCTTCCTCTTTAAGTTTTCTTTCCGTCAGAGTTGGTCCTCACTAATAAAAAAAGTTTTTCTCAGGGTTTTCTGACTCAAATGTAAGAATATTGATCCCTGTCTTACCGAGCAGCTGAGACCTTCGTGCGATTAGGCACAACCGTGCGCACACTAAAGCTCGTGGACTTAGGAGCTAGGGGGCACAGCACAAGCATTCATCCTGCCTCCCCAATTTTTTCGATTTTAACTTCAAGTGCCCGTTTCCAGAGCCTTTTTTGAGCTTACAATTACCCCGCCAGGTCTAAAAAGTGGCAATTCTGAGAGCTATACCCAAGTGAAAAATTGTTCCTTTGGTCCTGTAAAAGAACTTAGTCGTAGAAAGTATTAGGTTGGTCTTTCGTATATCTTCTGCTCGAGGAGCCGCAAGTGGCAATTTACCGAAGCTGAGCAGACAACCTTTCTGCTTGAACATCATCCCAAAGAATTTTCTCTGAGGAGAGAAGCGTACAGAACCTACAGGATGAGTGATGCTCCTTCCCCGGAGGAAACCTAGCTACGATCCGAACGGCGCTCCCTGACCCAACCCTAGCGTGTGCACAGAAGACAGAGCGCTAGCCACTAAACCACTTGCTACATAATGTTATGAAACAAAGTTGAAGCAGAAAGGCCAATTTGTTGCTACTCATTTTTGTTTGCTAATAAGGTTTTAAGTGGTAAAATGAGTAAACTTGGCAGAAAAATGTGGAGAAATTGTAAAAGTCTTGACTCACAGTTTTTTTCTTTAGCTAGAACTGTTGGAACAACCCTCTTTGCTGCTGAAAATTTTCACCATCATAATCGAATCCAATGTTCACGGATGTTCACGATACCATTTTCCAGCCATCAATATTACCCATTTTACCCCCAGCCTATCCATACCACTGCAGACCCCATATATGTAATAAAATACAGTAGCAGTTTTTCGAAGAACTGATTTTTCTTCTCCAGATAAGCAAGCACTAAACAGGAATTTCTAATTTAAGGTAGCATAAAACTGAGTCCCGAAGAACTGCAGTATGTAATGCTGGACAACTTTTTTATTCCAATGAGCTTTTTTATTAACGAAGACAAACTTAAATTCATAGATTTAATATTCATAAACAAATTTTTGCGGCTGATAATTCCTTAGAATACCAAATGGTCAGCAACAGGGAAACATTCCTTTATCCAGGCCAGGTTAAGAATCAGCACTTCTATTTAGGAGATATGGAATTTCTTCTTAGTCTCTTGCAATAGATTTCTTGAGGTTAATGTTCGTGTGAAATGGAGAAAAGTTCAATTCTTTCATGCCAAGTTTAATGAGTCATAGAAATAAACTATACCATTTCAGCAAATGTTAAAGCTTCATTCGCTGAAGGTTGAAGAGGCAATTCCCCTACAAATACATTGATTTTTTCAAGCAAGGCTTGATGATTTTCGGACAAACTGTTACAGAAGGTGAGCTTATAAACCTGTCTTAAAGACCCTCTGCTAACCATGAGGCTTTGCGTGCTGCGCATGAGAAAACAGAACAACACCGGCCTAGCATCAGAGACTTTCAGATAATCTGAAAGTCTATTTGCAGTGCATTCTGGGGCGACAACGGCATGCAAAGCCACATGGTTAGCAGAGAGCCTTTAATGCATCAGTTCTTCTTGATTCACCTATTATCAGACATTGAATATTCTTTCTCCATTTCTGCAAGATCATTTGACATGGAGTCTTTAATTCCAGATATTCTTTGGTCTGTTTCATCCTCAATGTTCCTCAGCCTTTGAGTTATACCACTTATACTTGCATTTACTGGTGTAAAGTCATTCAAAATGAGAAATTCTTTCATATCTGACACAAGTTTCAATAGTGACTCACCAGAGCGTACCTGCAAATAAAAACTGATGAAATCAGGCTTATTAGAAAAACATAATGCATTGTATTACATGCAGTATAAGCATTAGGCACATTAACATGGTTTTCTTGCCTAAGAATTCTTAAAAAATTCTCAAACAACAGGCCGTGACAAGTGGCGAACCATATATGGGTAAATGATTCAATAGGAAATACTGATATCTGATAGGCTAGAATTTGACCGCCAGTGGCTTGAG
>REGM01000067.1:1104773-1116220 GCA_004194415.1 Aurelia aurita
ATTCTAAATTCTCATCGCTAGGCCAGGGTCGACCAAATCTTGATACTTTTTTTAGGACACCGGGTATAACCTATATCTATCTGGTATATCTAAATATAACCTATTGTATTTGATGCTATCGATTGATGAAAACAATAGGAACATAAATCCTTCTTTTGCACTCACTCAAATATATTTATATACTTTATAAGTTTTCTAATTAATAACTCCATGCCCATACATGTTTGGCATTCTACAGACACATGGGTCAACATACTTTGATCCCATGAAGAACAGTTTCTCTCTAATTTGTCTTATAGACACAACAACATTGAAGATCTCACAAGGTTCAACCTGGAATATGTGCTTTGGTCGATCTTGAACTGGATGAAGTTCATCTTTTATAGAGTAAATTCCCACCAAAGCAAAAACAGTATTTAATAGTGTGTTCCATATGAACTTCTTTACCTCAGCAATCCTTCCATCTATTAGCAGCACTACATAGCACACTCTTCTAGTCATCCGTGAATAAAATTTTGAATAGAACCTTGTTTTTCCAATCAAGATCCTGTCTACACCTTTGAGGCCCTTAACTGCGCTGGTGTTTGTAGCCTTCATGATAAGATTGATTTCCTCCAAAGTAAACATTAACTGATCAACATTGGTGGCAGTACCCAGAATCGTGCAATTTTCAGCCCTTGCCAAGATTGAAAGAAAGAACAAGAGTGGGTCAACTGAATGACCACTCAAAACTTTTAAATTATTGTACAGTTTGTTTCTTTTAGTTGGATTAGTCTAATTTTTATATTTACAATTTTACGATTACAAATTGTACAAGTTTCCATTTTAAATTTTCTATCTCAGAGTTTCTATGATAATATTGTTGAATTTTATTTGATTCGTTTCTCGATTTTCAGGATTCCGTCATTATTATTTTTTACAAATTGGAGTTATATTTTTCATATTGATGACCTTGAACATGTTTGACCATGTTCAACTATAATCAGGATGCATTGTGATTATATTTGACCATGTTCGATCATAGTCGGGATCTGCATCCTGACATGGTCAACCATGGTCAAATATTTTGGGTTGCTCCAGCGGTCACATGGAATTCCGTAATCAAACAAAATCGAAAGTTTTCCATTGCTATGACCATAATTGACCATGTTTTTGAAGGAATGCCTAACCATGTTTGATCATGGTCATTCGTGGTCAAGAACAGGCAGCACAATTTTGACCATGAAAGGATCCATAAACATGTTTGAACATGTTTTGACCATGGGTCCAATTTGATAAATCTATTCAAACATGGTCAAAACATGGTCAAAACATGGTCAAACATGGTCAAACATGGTCACGATGAAGGATGAATTTGACCATGTTTGATCATGATTGACCATGTTGTTAATAATGATATTTGACCATGTTTTACCATGATTGACCATGTTTTTAAGAAATATACGTGACCATGTTTGTTCGTGTTTGACCATGTTTTTAAGAAATATAATTGACCATGTTTGACCACGTTTGATCATGTTTTCAAGAAATATATTTGACCATGATTGTTTGTGTTTGACCATGTTTTTAAGAAATATACCTGACCATGTTTGACCATGTTTTGACCATGGGTCCAATTTGATAAATCTATTTAAACATGGTCAAAACATGGTCATTTGATGGTCAAAACATGGTCAAACATGGTCATTTGACCATGATCAAACATATTTTAAACATGTTTGACCATGTTTTGACCATGGTTTTTTCGCAGGGGAATGTACAATGTCAAAAAGGTGGCTAGATCTCTTAAATTCTGCATTCAAAAATAAAAAATACTGACTGATATACATACTGTGAACATGATACCAAATTATATACCATATACCATTATATACCTTGTTTCCTATGACCTTTTTGAATATATGCCTTTATCAAAATACAATACACTATATACTTGTTTCAAAGAAATCCCCATATAAAATTCATGTAAAAATATAGTTTGGAATTCTGAACAAAACTTACAACGTTTGATGCCCTAACTTCAATTTCATATTGCGTTTGAACTGCTTCTGTTAGTCTTGCAACTTGAGTCTCTTCTTCAATCTGCCAAGAAGGAATAAGAGTATGCATGGTGATGTAAAAATGCCACCTGTGAAAAATCATCACAGCAAATGTACTTGTGGTATCATCACCACATTGATTTTTCTAATACCTAAAAGATTACAGTGTTTTCTGGTATTTTTTTGGTAATTCTAAAAATAGCAGCTTTTTTGTTAATATTATTGTGTAGATTTATTTTCTCCTCTTCTAAAAAGATTAATGGCATAACCTTCTACCCCTTCCATCCCAACGGCCAATTGATGTTAAAAGGGAAAAGAAAGGGATCAAAATCGAATGTTGAAGACCCCTTTTTCAAAATCATTAAAGATATATATATTAAAGTAAATGGTAAAATATTTTCATGAAAATTGGTGTAAACAGTTTCATTTCTTCGTAATGATTGTTGATCCCACCCCCACAAAAACCAACAAAACCAACCAGCCAATGTGATAGGAACAATTTTCTTCCATTCTAACATTGATCTCATGTATATTTTCACTGCCCTGTTTTTGTAATTTTGTGATTCATTAACAATTTAATAGGTATATAACTAAAAAGAAAACATTAGAAAAAATAAACTGAATGACAGGCCTGCCAAAAAATAAAGTCTTCTTTTCTTGCTGCCAAAAAGGTAGGGTACTGGCGGGATTTATCAGGCAGCGGGATCCATCAGACAGTTTTAGCTTCCATCTTTTTCAACAACGAGTAACACCCTCATATGTTTTCTAGAGAAAGGCAAACTTAAGTGAAGCTTTCATGGCCATATTGCTCTTCCATTCTGCACAATTACTATTTCAATCGCTTTTTGCTTCTTTAAAATGTGCTGTGAAAAAGAGAAGACGGATGCAAATTGACTTCTTTGGCCCAACAAGAAACCAAAATACTTCGATTCGTTGAGCGTATTTTAAAGTTAGAAGCAAAAAGCGATCGAAATGATAATGGTGCAGAAGTGCAATGGTCATGAAATCTTCAATTAAGTTTGCTCTTGTTTTTAAAATATTAAAGGGCTGACACTGTTAGTGTTGAAGGTCAAAAGTGTCTGGTATATCCCGCTGCCTGAGGCCTGATCCCGCCAGCCAGTAGTACCTTACCTTTTTGTATAAAAAACATTCATCATACCTTTGCAGTTTTGACAATCTCGTTGAAATTATCAAGAATTGATTTGATATCATCTTTCAGCCTTCGGTTGTATGATTTGAGCAAAGACTCTCTACTTGAAAGGCCTTTTTGTGCAGTGTTCATCATTACAAGACGCTGGCTCAAGCATTTCCCGGGATAAACAAAGAGATCGGTGGCTAGGCCATTTTGCCTCTTTTTCGATACGCAGTTGATCAATCAATCAATCAATCAGTCAATCAATAAATCAACCGATCGACTCATTATACGGAAATCAATTGGAAAAGGGGTATTATCATTACCATAAGAGCTCTTTCAAACCCGGGGGAGGGTTTGGGTTAGGGTCAAGGTTAGGGTTAGGAAGAGATGGGGCTTATTAGAGAGGGAGGCTAATTCACAACTTCTAAAGTCAAGACTACAATTTTTGCGACTTTTACTTGATATTTTCCGGAATCAAAATGCTATTTTGCAAAGCAAAACACGCACATTCAATATATAGTAGCAAGATAAAATTAGATAATAGTGATGAACCTAAAGCACACGAAGATTATGATTTGAATTATTTTACTTGTGTTCCATATTTTCTAAAATTTTGGCTTGAAAGGGAGGGGCTTATTAGAGAGTGGGCTTAATAAAGATGGTATAACAGTAATTTCAAATAATTAATAAATAATTAATAATTAGTAATTAATAAAGATGGGGCTAAATAGAGCCTTTAAGATAAGTGAAACAAGACAATAGCAGAGAATAGACTACCGTGGGTACCAGTACACTGGATTTAAATAGTATACTAAGAATATCTGATCCACGAAGCCACCAGGCTGTTATGCATGACTTGGGGCATTATACAACAAGGTTTACATGCCAAATTTGGAGCACTAAATTATTAGTAAGACTCTAGTTAATTACTAGTTAACCTCTTTTGCTTGCACGACGAGCTAGTTAGCCATCCCGTTTGGAGGCTGTCTTTTGCGGTTGCCTTTATTTATCTTTGCAGCTTGACAAATCGGCCGTATAAATCCCTTTATTTTCTATCACTAATTGCTTTGTACTGACGTGTCAATCAAAAGCAAAGATGTTGTTACGAAATTTGCCCTTGTTTATACAAAAGCAAATAAAAAAAGAAAAGTTATCTGCATAGTACTAATAAACAAATTCATAAGATTCTAAATCGTTCATCTCAATGGGGTTTCAACTTAATTTTTCATAATTTTTCATATCCATATAGTGCTTTTCTTCTCTCAAGAGTTAGTCATTAGACACAAATCTCTTTTCTGGAATTCCTTTGAGGAGGAGTTGAGGCTATGANATAATTAATAAATAATTAATAATTAGTAATTAATAAAGATGGGGCTAAATAGAGCCTTTAAGATAAGTGAAACAAGACAATAGCAGAGAATAGACTACCGTGGGTACCAGTACACTGGATTTAAATAGTATACTAAGAATATCTGATCCACGAAGCCACCAGGCTGTTATGCATGACTTGGGGCATTATACAACAAGGTTTACATGCCAAATTTGGAGCACTAAATTATTAGTAAGACTCTAGTTAATTACTAGTTAACCTCTTTTGCTTGCACGACGAGCTAGTTAGCCATCCCGTTTGGAGGCTGTCTTTTGCGGTTGCCTTTATTTATCTTTGCAGCTTGACAAATCGGCCGTATAAATCCCTTTATTTTCTATCACTAATTGCTTTGTACTGACGTGTCAATCAAAAGCAAAGATGTTGTTACGAAATTTGCCCTTGTTTATACAAAAGCAAATAAAAAAAGAAAAGTTATCTGCATAGTACTAATAAACAAATTCATAAGATTCTAAATCGTTCATCTCAATGGGGTTTCAACTTAATTTTTCATAATTTTTCATATCCATATAGTGCTTTTCTTCTCTCAAGAGTTAGTCATTAGACACAAATCTCTTTTCTGGAATTCCTTTGAGGAGGAGTTGAGGCTATGAGCAGGCTATAATATCTTAGAAATGTTGCTTCAATCAAAAGCAACTGATGCCATTTTTACAAAATCTGAAGTTCCCATTTGTTTCTTAGTTACTGTGACTTCGAAAGTGAAGTACTGAAGTATCTAATGACATCATTTATTACATCAAAATGCACAACAGAAATCCTGTAGGACATTTAGCTATTTATCAAAGAAGTGGTTTAGCGTCACACGCAAGACAAACGCTTAGAAGGAATTTGATTTAACGCAAGAATGAGAAATTGTATCTAAAGCCTGCATACTACTCTTGAGCCTTAATTCAAAAAGTTAAAGGAACTTAAGAGCGACTGTCATCACTTTCTAAAGGATAAGAATTTGGTTGAAACATTCATCTGAAGACAGAACCTAGGAGTGGCATAAGAGATATCTGTGAATATAAATATGCCTGGTGTCGACTTGTTAACAGATCAGTCATCTCTCAATTGATTTAAGCTGACAGATAGCATGCCTTACTTCTAAAATGATACGCCACAAGACGATTAAATATGGACATTTAATATGATACTTAACTAAGCCACTCTGCACTAGAAGAGCTGGGTCATTTGAATTTTAATGAGATAGTAAATGTCTGCACGGTTAGAATTTAGAAGGATGTACCAGGTAAGTTGATACAAAAACACAAACTGTTTCAACGGATGTTCCTTCAAGGTGATTGTATTAATCAACTTGGTAAATGCTTTGGTGTGTAGCCAGGGCCGTAGGAAGCATCTTAAACTGGGGGGGGGGGCATGACACTTCAAGGGCACTTTTTTCATTAAGCTGAATGAGGCACTACCGAAAAAAAACAGGCATTTTTTGTTTATTTGCAAAATCTGTGGGGGGACGTGCCCCCAGTGCCCCCCGGCTTTACGTCTCTGTGTGTAGCCAAAGATCTTCAAATATATACGAGAGATTATATTTGATTTAGAAATTCAAAAAGTATGAGCCATTTTTAATAACCATAGTGTTTCAAGTGTGTAAGTGTATCTTAGACTGAGGTGCCTTAGACTGCGATAAATGAAGAACTCATGGCGTATAACTTGAACACAAAACTGAACTGTTTCTGAACTGTAAATCAACTCTAATTATACATATCTTAATCACGTGGTTAGGTCCTTAAATGTCATTGAGCCAGGACATCATAATGTCCAACAAATTTCAGCAACCATTGCGCCTTGCAGAAATTTCAAGAGCACTTATTATCATAATGCAACACATCCAAGAACTTAACGGTCCATTGCACACGAGACGGCGCGCGTGTTTACAGCACCCTCGCAGAATTTCTGTTTCAGAAAATTTAGCCCCCACAGACTGCATGCATCCAAGCTCCACTAGAACATCTTACAGATGTCCTCATAAAAGTTTGCGACGGCACATGCGCAATTGAAAATTTCTGATAGCCGGATCCAAAAAATTGCCGGACAGAAAGTAGAAGTGGTTTCTACTTTTCGGACAATGTTATTCTCAGGGTTTTCTAGCTAATGGAATCTCAGGATATCTCCAGCCTCACTTTAAACCCAGTTAAAAGTCTTTTGGAAAAAAGGATTCGCAACGAACGCAACGCAAGTGGATATCAAAGCAGCTCTTTCTCCCCGAATTTTTCATACAATCATCAACAAATCATCCAGTGGAGATCGGCGTTAATGGAAATCCAGCTTTAGAGCTGTCAATGACACGTTTCAAGAGGCAGTCTTTCGAAAAATAGCGTGCTTGTGCAAAATAATCTAAATTAGTCAAACACAGAAATAAGATACTACTTGAAAACTACTTATTACTTATCACTCAGTGCTTGATAAAATGATATCGTTGGGGAATATAGTGATATCAATATGCTTTCCAAAGCACGCTTTTATCTGACACTTTGGACCGCACTGTTTGAGACCGACCCAATTCCAGCCCCTTAATCACCTTCCAAGTTTATCAGCTTACTATATCTGAAAGGACATCTTTCAATCTAAGCTTTTCTATATAGTCTCGACTTGAAACCTAGTCATAAGGTTTTCGTGCTAAATTCCTTTGTNAATTTCTGATAGCCGGATCCAAAAAATTGCCGGACAGAAAGTAGAAGTGGTTTCTACTTTTCGGACAATGTTATTCTCAGGGTTTTCTAGCTAATGGAATCTCAGGATATCTCCAGCCTCACTTTAAACCCAGCTAAAAGTCTTTTGGAAAAAAGGATTCGCAACGAACGCAACGCAAGTGGATGTCAAAGCAGCTCTTTCGCCCCGAATTTTTCATACAATCATCAACAAATCATCCAGTGGAGATCGGCGTTAATGGAAATCCAGCTTTAGAGCTGTCAATGACACGTTTCAAGAGGCAGTCTTTCGAAAAATAGCGTGTTTGTGCAAAATAATCTAAATTAGTCAAACACAGAAATAAGATACTACTTGAAAACTACTTATTACTTATCACTCAGTGCTTGATAAAATGATATCGTTGGGGAATATAGTGATATCAATATGCTTTCCAAAGCACGCTTTTTATCTGACACTTTGGACCGCAATGTTTGAGACCGACCCAATTCCAGCCCCTTAATCACCTTCCAAGTTTATCAGCTTACTATATCTGAAAGGACATCTTTCAATCTAAGCTTTTCTATATAGTCTCGACTTGAAACCTAGTCATATGGTTTTCGTGCTAAATTCCTTTGTCGATAGTCTATATCTAAAAGTTGCTAAAGAGGCCTATAGCTAACCATGATCCTTTTCGGTCCCAAAACCGACTTTCGCATAATGTGAAAGTCGTTTCTGGCCTAGCTTATTTGCTTTGTTTTCCTCCGGTACGCAAAGGATCGTGGTTAGCAATGGGTCTTAAGTAAAGGCACTGTCTGTAAACAATCGAATTATTCTGGATTCCAGCACGTGATCACCGGCCTGTGAACTTGATTGGCCATTTCGGCAGAAGCACAGTTCTATCATAGAGGTGTACTTCGGGGTTTGCGGTGTTGCGGTATCGGGGGTCAAATTTGCGCGGTATTGCGGTATTTGGTGGCTTTTTCGTGCGGTATTGCGGTATTGGGACCCCCCGAAGTACCCCTCGTCATATGGTTCTATAGGACAACTTACGCTCCTGTTTGTGACTTCAACCATGAGCAATGGGACTCCCCAAAGGCTGCTTTCAATTCATCGAATGGAATCAAACTTTGAAAACTGTGAGATCACTGACAATCGATCACAAAGTTGAAACCTGGCGATTAGCCCGAATCGCTCCAGTTACCTTGAGAAGTAGTATGCATGCTCCGATGTTTTGGTGATCGCAAAAAGTCGATCGCCAAAGGATATTCGATGGATGGAATCCGCATTGAATATACTTCAGACTACTGCAATTGGAAATGAACTTAAACTGCATCAAACGTCTTCTCTTCTTTCCTCGTTATTGGCCTACTTTCGTCTCTCTCAACCGTTGGCCGACAAGTTTGAATATATTTCATTAATGCATGATTTAAATCTACGTGGCAACCACGCATCGAGACATGAAGTAAATTTAAACGTGTCGACATAGAAATGTAATTTGGCCTTTACTCTTTTGGCCCAAAAAGAAAATTTGAAGATAGATGTTGGAGTCGAATTTTGATGAGTTTTCAAACATGTCTATAATTTTTTGGGAAACCCTCTAGAATAACTTACGCCTGTAAGCTCCATTTTATTTTATGATTTTAAATTCTTTAGGCACGGTGGTCACGTCAGTCAAAGGACTGATTTACAGTAGGCCGTGCTAATACGTACAATAAATCCATATGCTTCACTCTTGGTAAAAAAATCTAAATACTTTTCGGTGGGATGCCCATTGCCTGCTCGGCTTTGTTAATTCAAACTTTTTTCGTGTATTATTGAACTTGTATCAATTACCAGCAATAGTGTCACTGCACATAAAGCTAGGGAGTAAATTAGAATTAAAGTTAACCTTCACGAGCAACGAAATTAGACCTTGAAAAAGTTTTCTTGCAATGCATGACGACAAATATGAATTTCAAATCTGGTATGTAACAGATAGCGAGAATAATAACGGATCGTATTAATCCAGCTTGCATTTGGAAGCAACTTCCAACCACAAAATTGCCGCAAATGTTGAAAACCATATTGCAAAATCCACAAAAGGATTACTCCATATAGTATCAATTAATTTCTAATACCCATGATGATTCAAGAATTTACAGGAGGCTGCAAAGTCCAAAAGACCAATAGACTTGCTCCAACCCTCGTTATCGTTAACCAACCACATATTACAAGGGCAGATTTTGTATAGCACTTATTGCTTTTGATAAACACACTATAGTAAAAAGCGATTAGGGATCACAGAAACGGGTTCTACGGCCGATTAGTCAGGCAGCATATGTAAACAAAGCAAGCCGCGAACGATGCCATGATACCTGGATGCCTAACTCACTCGTTGTGCATGTAAACCACGAAATTACTGAATTCCATGAAAGCAATTACTGTACGTCAGCGAATACTTGGTTTAAGGTTTACTCTAACAAATCTTTTGAATTATTGAAAGGAGGAAGGTGTCACGGGAGTCAAAACTCTAACCACCATGATGCTATGCTAACGCCTTCTCCCTCCTTTAAAGGGGCCTCTGCAACCGGCATACCTTGCACGTGTCATCTCTTTGTTGTCGGCCATTTTAGTAGACCATTAAAATGGTGACAACAAAGAAACAACAAAAGGATGTATTAAAAAAGCATGCCGGTTGCAAAGGCCCCTTTAAGATCTTAATAGCGCTTCCTACGTCCTGAAAGCAACATTTGCACTCCCCGATCCTCCCTTATAAAATGAACCTCTTTCATGCTGAAAGGCGATAGCTTGGCACGTCTTGAAGGTGCTAAAGACAACATTTTAGCATTGAAGAATTAATCTTTGTAAAAACTGATACGGTTTCTCTAAAACTGTCGCGATGAATGGCATACTTCTGGGATTCTCCAACTTAAAAATTGTCGAAGGCAGCCCCCGTCAAAAATTACTTTATTTTACTAACTCACGGGATGAATAAACTTGATACATTTTTCTAAGAGGCGCGTATAGATTCATAAGGAGGCTCTTCCGCCATAATGAGGACGTTACAGAAATAGTATATGATGTTAGTTAGAATGTGAAAGAGCTTTAAAGATACATTTGGGAGCTGAGGATGTGAGAAGACTGGAGATATACCAATTGAACAGTAACGAAGTAATCAACTGTAAGAAAGTTACAATTCGTGGTTTAAAATCTTAGATCATCATTATCCTATGAGCTTTTAAGAAGAATGAAGTCATTTTATATAAGAGATATTCTACAACTGGAACCTGAAGCCAGTCCAGAAACAACAGATGTTATCAAAGAAAATGGCGAAAGAAGAAAAGGTTAGTTGAAGATTCGTCAGCTGTTTAAAACAATTTCAGTAGCAAAATAAAAAAATTGAGGCATTTCATGAACATAGAGACAGAGGGTTAGAAGATCGTGATAAAATTTGAAAATGAAGCCAATCTGTGGTATTGTTTTAATATAACTGCTGTTCAAAAATATTTTCGACGAGTGCATTGCAGTAATATAACACATAAACAGTAAGTAACGTAATGTAATAGCATTTTTGATAGACTAAATATAAGCACGACTTTTCGAATATAATTCAATATCAAGTGCAAAACGAGGAATAAAAAACTGCTATTACATTACCTGTTTCCTATCATAAACACTGCCTACTAGTTACTAAGGATGTTCGCTAAAACTACTGTTATCTTACTCATTATCCCTAGATTCATTTTCCTTTATAACTTCTCCTAGTACCTACGAGGGAGACTAAATCGTTTCCTTGCATAACTTTGTCACCGTCAATACCTCAATACTCATCGAGAAATATTAAAAGAATCAATTTTCAAATTTTGGTCACATAATTTTTCATATGCCCACCACCATCAACAAGTACTCAGTTCAGAACAAATTCAAGACATGAACAAATATAACGGTTTTGTATCTGATCACTAACGTTTCAAAGCCAAACTTAGCAGAAACAGCAATAAGACTGCACTTCCACAAAATCGTACATATGTAACGTACATAAATCATACTATAGGAAACTGTAACTGAATCAAATTCAAAATGATACGAATGAAAATGATGAGCCTTATCTAAAAGCTCGAGTTGTACCGTCTATAAAGGGCCAATCTTCAAACAGCCATTAGTTTTCGTAATGAAGCGCTGTCGCCCATATTAGTGGTCAAAGACGAAGGGAGGTGTTCTTACTTGGAGGAGCACAGCTTTCAGAAGGGCACTTTCTAGAACTTCGGGGGGGGGGGGG
>REGM01000067.1:1116317-1132775 GCA_004194415.1 Aurelia aurita
AACAACAAAGACTGGGAAAAGGGTACTTTGAGATGAAAGATATTCTATTTCATGACAACCAATCTTTTACTCTATCCTTGCAATACCTTCATCGTCAACTTGTGTTTTAGTACAAAACTTCACATCCATTCTGTCAAACTAGCTTAACATAGCCAGGATTTAGTCACTCAAATACACATTTTCAGACAGCACACTTTTCAATCTTAAAAGGTGCATGAAGAACTTACAACTCGAAAACTGTTATGGGGCATCATGAGAAAGCTAAGCTCTGGCCAAAGGATGAAACAATGTTTGCGAAGCAGTGGAGATTTACTAGCCAAGCAATGATTTCTCGTTTAGCCAACTGACAAATATTTGGTTGATATCCACTTCTTGCTTTTACATATTACGCTTATCAAAAATCCTTCCCAAAAACTTCTGCTCAGTTCTCCTAGTCAAACAATGTTTGCAACATGGCCGAACGGAATATTACTCGATAAGCAAATCGCAATTGTTTGGCAAACAGTGTTTGTTCGTTTGGCCAAGGCTTTAGATAATGTGTTCTTTCCCGACAGAAAATAAAGAAGTGATCACCGAAAGCAAAGCCACTGACAGGGCAGGAGAATCTGGCCAAGGAGACTCCCAAGCTACAGAAAACAAGTCAGTGGCCTGGAGGAAGAAGTTTTCAACAAAACAACGAAAGCAATTAGAAGACTCCTTTAAAGAACAAAAATATTTGAGCGTAAAGCAAAGGGATATTTTGGCAACTGATATCAAGCTAAGCTCTGAACAAGTTAAAACTTGGTATCAAAACAGAAGGACGCGCTGGAGGAAAAATCAGATCGCAAAACTTCGAGATTCGTTTTGGAGAGCATATCCCTCATGGGAATATATACAGACTGAGACAAGAGGTAGCGAAGTCTGACGATAAGTCCTTGACGTGAATATTTGAGAGTAGAGACTGAATTTTGACGACCTTTGGTACTGTATATTGATACTCAGAGAGAAATCTAGTTCTTGTATATAGAATTTTCAGCTAGGCACCATCTTCAAGGTTAGATTATCAAGATGGGATAGCAGCCCCAAAGCAGCAAGATAAAGATTCATAATTGTCTGTGCATGGTTCCTGATATTCAGAGATTCGATGCATAGATTTTAACTTGTGTGTAATTTATTCCTTTAACAAGCTTACAAGCCGCAATCCTGAACTAAACGTTAGGAGACACTCGCAATTCTATTGGTATTTCAGGCTAGCGGAAAAAAGTGCTATTCTATTTTGAGGATCCCCCTCCCCATATGTCAATGCGTCCGGGTTGGGTCTGCAATGAGCCTGGGCAGCTAATACACTAGCTCATACAAACACAACATTGGAATTAGGGGAGGAGATAGGTACAAGAATATGGTGACTGTCTCCAAACTTTAGTACAGGATTGCAATTCACAATGTGATGTAAATAACGAGCGCGCAGTATGTGCCTAGAAAAAATTAACTATGAATATTTTTGAATAAAAATGCGATTATCAAAGACATCTTATGAGTACATGACAGACTTATACATCAGGTGTGACGAATTTTTAATATTTCATCATTTGCATGTTTGCAGTCCTAGCTTCCAGAAATAAGTATTTTCATAGCTTTGGAAAGTAACTATTAGTTTTTCTGTTCCCCCCTGAATCCCCCTATTTGATTATCAATAAGGATTGTAGTAAATTCTTTATTCGAATTCTATAAAACGTTTTTGAAACCCTACTTTGGTTAACGCAATGCTATCCATATGCCAACAAAATTAATAACGTTAAATATCTTCGCTTTACAAAAGTATCAACCGTTGGCACCGCTTGTCAAACATACTTCCACGTTGTACTCCCATCCCTCTTCAACAATGTTATTGCAAGAACAAAGTGATGAAATAAAGCAACACCAAACAGATAGAATATGTTTTCCTTCCCTAACGAATGAGAAGTACGACGGTAGCCCAGCAGGCGAAGCGTGGCAAGCCTAGTATCCTTATAAAATTGATCCAACTGACAATTGAAAGTCAGTATCTGCGGGGCAGTAATACAGATTTGGTCTAAATGATCATTAAAGTAAATCAACGGGGTTAAAAGGCAACTTAGCTAGGGGGACTGGGTCCATGTAAATATAACCTATTGTATTTGATGTTTTCGATCGATTAAAACAATAGGAACATAAGTGGCGCGTGCCGTTCTTTTGTGCTATCTTTAGACTAGATCGCTATATCTCCGTTCATTTACTTTAACGATCCTGTTTTTCGAACGCTCCCCATAAAGCATGAAAAATGCCGATGTCAAGTTTTCAATGCACAGGGGGGGGGGGGCGATAGTTGCGTGCCAAACGAAATTTTTCTTCTTGTCTTTGTGCTGATTATCTGCGATAAAATGCTGATCAATCACACTAATGAGCGTTGCGGAATTACTTTCTTCCTTTCTTTCTGACATTGAAGCCACTTCGTAGATTACAAAATAGACTTTGTAATAAAAAAGGCTTCCATTGGAATGCGTAAATTTCGTAGTAGTAGTTTTCAAACCTGAAGTATTTTAGACAACGTTTATATGATATAGTCTTAATAGAAATCGATACAAATAAATAACTGTAGTGCTTTCTTCCGCAGTACAAGATTATCTTCTATTATCATCTACATTACTTTCCTGGCTTAAAAATATCTGGCCAATGCTCTCCTAGAACTTTCCTCTTTCGTCATGAAACTATTCACAAAGAACACTATTTTAATGACTCGCTTTCAATACAGTTTCCGGTACCACGATCCTGGTAAGCTTAAAAAGGACCTCGAGTGTCTCCCAATTAATGAAAAATATCCAAGCAAGTATCAAAATCTAATAATATCATCAAAATCCAGTGGGTTTTTATCTACAACATTTTTCTTATTGAAATATCGTTTATTGGATTGATTTATGATTAAATTCCGAGTCATTCTTCTTTATATGAGCTATCATCAGTTGTAAAATTGAAGAGCGAAAGTGGTCTTGGGATCAAATACCTTAACGTCTGTCTCAGCTGATGTCAAGTGAGATCTTCGATAATAAGAATTCACTTATGCAGAATTCACTATTGATTTTAAATCAGGAACTTTCCCATCGGATTTGTTTTGATGTGTTCTCAGCAAAAATATTTTCAAATAATCACAAGTCTAGACTAAATGATTTGATTCATTCGAAACAGTATCGGATGTCCCAAAAAAAGTATACATATTTGGTCAACCCCAACGATCAGAATTTAGCATGAATCAATCCGAAATCATTTTTAAAACATTACTCGATAGTTAACTTGAACATAGATACCTTGTTTGTTGACATTGGTGCTTTGAGAGTAGAGATATAAATCTTAAAAGGACAAATTTGCCACCACCTCCCAACCAGAGCTTTGGCGTTTTGGCCTAAGCAATATCCACAATTTTTTCCACTTAAAATGAATAAAGTTTACTTCGGAGCTCCCTTGATGATAAGCGTCACGTAAATCATATTTTGTGAAATGCATTTGTTGTGCAGTTTTGAATGTTTCTCCTCCTGGTTCAAATTTTTCCAAGTCTCTTGTTGAAACGCCAAAGGCCAAAACGCCAAAGCTCTGGTTGGGAGGTGGAGGCAAATTTTTCCTTTGAAGATTTATATCTGTACTTGATTCATGCTAAATTCTGATCGCTAGGGTTGACCAAATGTGTATACTTTTTTTGGGACACCCGGTATTTGAAACCTTACAAGGATTCAATTCAAAGCATTCAATTGTGCAAGTGCTTCCCCTATTATAGGTAGATGTTGAAGATCTTTGCTACTTTACGGCAAGCACCAAGCAAAATAATCAAAATGTAATAATCATTTTACAATTTTCTATTTGCGCATTTGTGTCGAAGACCAACAATTCTGTTTGATCAGTTTAATTTAAGATCAGTTTAGAACAATGAAACCTGTGATTGCAAGCTCCATTTGATCTTTGGATGAAAACCTTTTCTCGATCCGTTTTCGAAATCAGACTATTTACTAGTGCTCGTTTAAAAGAATAAACTTAATCGGACAAAAACTGAGCTATTGTTAAACTTATTGAATGTGTTGCTATCCTCCAACAATGTAGCATAGCTTCCAAATCTTTAAATTGGCGTAAAAAGGTCGAAGCCAAATAAATTCTGTGACCTATTTCTTTCAATTAAATGGCTTGTAAGAAACTTCAACAACTTTGCTATAATTCTACCTTGGGACTTTCCCGTAATCTGCAACATTTTTTGAAATTACAGCTTATTTTGTATTTCAACTCATTTGAGAATATGACGTCACCAAATTTCTAAATCGTAAACCATAAGAGTGGAAGACTTTGCTTGATACCATATTGTAGACATTCATAAACTATGTTCTTCTTGAAAATAATTCTGTTTCTTTCCTCAAAAAGTTTAGACATTACGATGGTTTTAAGTTTTTTTTTCAAAATATTTCTTGAAGTCTGAAAAAGAAGGAAAACATTATCATTCCGAAATTGTTGAATATTTCTGGAAAGCCCAACGGTAGAATCATAGCAAAGTAGCTAAAGTTTCTTTCAAGCCATTCCATTTAAAGAAATAGGCCACAAAATTGTACATCAACCTTTTTAAAGATTTGGAACCTATGCAACAACAATTGACAAAACAGGTTCGGGAAAAGTTGCTTATTTGACCTCCATTGCTTGAAGACATTGCACAGTTCTTGTGATGTTAAGGACACTAAAATTGATCTGATTAAAAAATATAAATCATAATAAATTAAGATGTATACCAATCCTTTGCATGACGCTACTTGGTAAACAAAACACAGGGTCAATAGCTTTGATGTTATGTGTGTCTTGTTCTAACAGCGACAGTCCGGCAATGCCAAACAGCGTGTGGAATGGATCTACCTGTAAATACAAATACAAAACAAATTGCACAATACATCTCGGCAGAAATTTCCAAATAATTTTTCCGAACACCAGCTATCTAAAAAAATATTCAATATTTGTTGGTTCACTAAATGGTCGATTAGAAAAACATAGTTTTCTTAAATTAAAATAAAAGAAATTAAATTCTTTATTTCTGCTGTTACAGGGAAGGCCAAATTAAGTTTTAAAGTATAACTTATCTCATTTGAAGACTCTTAGCCTTCAGTGCTAATGGTAATCTCGTCCTAGTTGTAAATAAGCAAACATGAATTTTCAAAATAAAACAAAATCAATTTTTTGGTGATTTTTGGAACTTATAACAATTTGTTTGGATACTCTTTACAATTAATACAGCCATTGTCTGATGTAGCTGATGTATCTTAGCATCCAGATTCTACTCTAAGCAAAGAGTGAGCAGAGATAATTGCGATGTTATTGAAGTTCGTGTTCCAGCAAGAACCACGAAGAGTTTGTCATATAATTCATTAGGCTAGTCTGCACTTCAGCGGACCAGCTTTCAATATCGACAAGTTATGTGTCATAGGGTAAGGGTTAGGGTTAGGTTTTGGAAAAGGGGTTTTAGGGTAAGTTAGGGTTAGTTAGGGTAAGTTAGATTTAGTTAGGGTTAGTAGGGTATTTTGTCAAATACGTTCCAGAGATATATGACATAAAGCTGGTCCGCTAAAGTGCAGTCGTCCCATTCATTAATCTAGAAAGATTTTTTGGAAATAACGATGAAGAAATTCTTACCATGTCACCAGGTCTATCAGCAAATCCACCAGTTTCCTCATCTTGTGATGCTAATATGAATCGACATAGTTTGTCCTGAGAAAATTCGAAGAAAGAATCATAATAGGATGGGATTGAGTGCAACAAACTGCAAATAACATGCTTCATGTCCTATGAAAACTTGCACGAAAAATGCTACTGTTTGTTATTGTTTTGATGATACATCTTTATGAAGACAATTAAGGCCATGCTTACCAAAGGGGATTATCTCCTTTTAGTTGTGGTGAAAGGCACACACGGATGGGTCAAGTGATGAAATTGAATTTTCTTTTCTCGCTCATTTTCGATTACGTCCGTCGTGGGCCTAGCAGCGTAGCCAAAGCTACGAGCAGTGTAGAAAACTGTCGAGAATTGCCTTACCGGCCGTCAAGACACTTGGCATGTGGTTCAGTTGGATGGTAGAAGATTTGAACAAAGTTTCTATGATGACTGTTGGTCTTTTGTCTCCGTTGCATCTTGTCCACTGCCATCTTGGTCACCGCTTTCACCACAGGTTTGCTTCGGTTTCCTTTACCAAACGAAATGAACTTCCATGCAATATGCAAATCCATTTTTTTTTACCCATCCGTGTGCACCTTTAAACGCACAAATTTGGAAAGCAGAAGGAGACAACTTAATTAATTCCAAATCCGCTTGTGATCTTTGTTCTCAAAAGTCTTGCTAAAGGTTCACTAAAGTGGATTATCAAAATACTTGACTTTAAGCGCGGGTTTTATCCTTTGGATTTAAAGAAACTTACCTTGTCTATCCAGTGTAATCTTCCAATTATCTTCAATGATGATAAAACCCACCAAGAATAACATACATCGGGTAGCTTCTCTGGCCTACCATTTAGGCCTCCTGATGGCAGTTGCCTCTCGCACAACCACCAACCAAGTAAATCTGCATTTACATAATGCAATGAGTTTGTGATTGCCAGTGCTCCTATGCAACAATAGACCTACAAGAAGAAGGAGTTGCCAGCTTAATTTTCAAAGTATGCGATTGCCTAAGTGCTGTCATTTTCCTATCAAAAGTCATTAAATCATATTCTCTGGAATTCTAAAGGATGCACTATTCGCAAACTAGAATAACACAATGCTTATAGCTATTTTTTCAAGCACATACCACTAAAATCACTGAAAACTAACATTAGTTTAGGAATAGAAATTCCGTGATATTCGTCATCTAAAGATTAAAATGTCGTAGAATGCAGTCCGTTGAAAGCCAAAGTTCCACTGAATTCCTTGAACAGTCATTTATTGAGCCACACAATTGCACAATAACTCTTAAAGCAAAGATGAGGGATTACAACTAAGACCTACATGTGTTATGAAGTTTAACCTATAAGGGAAAAAGATCGAAGAGAAAAAGTATCACTGATCTAGCAAAATATGGAGCATTCTCTTTCATGCGTGGCGTAAGACAGTAGGATAATATTTGTTTCGACGTTCCTTTTTAGTGGCAAGGAATGAAACAAAAAATTGAGAGCTGTCTCTAATTAAAGGAGCATAAAAATAAAGGTCTTTACCTGCCCAGAGTGTGACTCAGAACCGGGTACACAACCAAATCCTCCATCAAAATTCATACATGATACAATAAATGAAACTGCATTGTCAACATCTAAGGCATCCAATCTCCCCTAAAAAAAGTAACACAATTTAACATGGAATTTCTGTTTCGTTTAAAGAAAGCTTTCTCAATGACTAAAAATCGAGTTCTTGAGCAACAAAAGGAAGAATTTGGAAACTACAGCTATCATGGAAACTTTGCTAAAACATTTTCATATTTTCTATCGGAAGTGGCACGAAGACAATAATTTTTCTCAATGAGCAGGATGGCTGTTGTTGCTTCACCAGCATCGTTGCTTCACGATCTTAGTTCTTTTTTCAACCCTTTATATGATTGAAAGATCCACAAATATTTCACAGCGAGCAGAGGCATTGGAAACAAAGGCGTTTATAAGGCTGATTAATCAGGTGGCTAGCTGGAAAAAATGTCAGGAACTTGAATTACTAACTCATTCCCCGTGCATGCACAACAGGGTTAATAAAAGAAAAAATAAGTATATATCGAAAGATAAAGGACAGAAATAAACAGCTGCCACCTCCATACTGTTTATCTAATTCAGAAGCTGAGCACTAAGTGTTTTAATTGCACACAAAAATACGAGAATTGTAATGCATATGGTCCAATGTCTAATAATGAACGGAGTGACTCACCAAAAGTGACAGACATGCCAGAGCACAAAACGAAAACCTTGAGTCTTTCTCGCCTACAAAATAGAAAGATAAAAATAGTGCCCAGAAATTTTTCTTGCACAAACAAAATTAAAAAATAGCAAGGATTTTTTAACAAGATTCCCAATAATTCTATGCAAGAAAATAGCCTTGATTTGAATAAGGCACGCACTGTCTAAATACTGCAGATAATGTAGGTCTGATTATCATAAGAAATGTTAAAAACAGAAGTTAATACAACAAATTTCGAAAGCCTGCATCATCGTTTGAAATTTTAAGTACCTTCATTTGTACACAAACACTCGACTGCTGCTTAGAATGTGTGAGCTATTGAAAAGTTCATAGCCTACATTTTTGAGGCCAATTTTCCAGTGTCTAAAAGACCCAAGTTTAGATACATAGAGAGATTTCCCTTACCCCATTTATCACCAATAAATGATCCATCGCTTTGCTGCAAACCACTAACAAAGCTTAAAATTCCATCAACATTTACAGCGTCAACTTTATCATACAAAACAAGTATCTGTAATAAAATGAAAAATTCCATATAACTATTCACTGTAATAAATTGTGGATTTTTTGTTAATATTATTGCCCTACGAACCCCTTAACCCCTCTTCCTATACTTCTGGATCTAAAATGGCTTATTCTACCAATTAACCACTGCATATTCTACCAACTTTTTCCACCCCATATTCATCATGATATCCCAAGGGATCACATTGACTTTTTTCTATATTTCTACCTAGCATCCGAAGGCAATTTTAGGACACTGAGAAGCTAAGCTTATCGAAGTAGGGTTCTGGTCCTTCCTCTCGATGTGACCACACCTAGTGATTCCTTTAGCCTGCAATTACAGAGAGTTGGCGACTCTCCTTGCTCTATGTAGCAGGTTTGACAGTGTGGGGACTCGAACCACCAACCCTCAGATTGGTAAGATTGATAATCAAGTGCGCTACTACTGAGGCATCCCCGCTCATCACATTGACTTGAAAGACTGCTCATGATTGGCTAGATTCCACTCAGCACCATCAATGACCTTGCAAAGATTCTTTTACATGGCAACATGTTGCTAACATCAGCAGCAGAGCCAGGGGGATGAGGGGATCCGGACCCCTCAGTTTTCAAAAAGGTAATCCTTGAGATTTGCACAAAAATGCAATAAAATTGGTTTCTCGGGAGGGCTAAGCTAGATCAAGTGTTCTTGTCATGTGATCAAACGATCTAACAAATATTTTTACTGAAGATAATGTAAATTTAGCGAAAAGGGCGTTGCCTACATTTTCCGAGAGTTCGAAGGGCGTGGTCATACAAACTTTTCCTGGGGCTACGTTCCAGACCCCCTCATGTCTCAAGCGCTGGCTGACATTTTAGAAACATATACAAACACATAAAGATGATTCAAAATTTGTGCAGAACAATTTCAGCAAACATGTTGTCAAAAAATGTTATCCCATGTGTAATGGCTTTCAGACAATACTTCTGGCCAATAAATCACCTGAAAAATTTGGGTTAAAGTTAACATCAAACCTTGCAATCAATACCCAACATCAACATCAATGTTTAAGATACTTTTTAGATACAAAGTTACAGTTTTGCAATTTGATAAATATGAGAGGGAAATGGGGAAAGAATAGACTCCAATATGTTTGCTTGTCTTAACCGTTTTGTGTATGTTTGTAGATCAGCATTTTGAATACCAATCATCAACATTTAAACTCAGCATAGACCACTGAGAATTACTTGTTGATGGTTCGATTCGAATTTCAAGTTCATACGCAAAAGTTTATGGTAATACAGTAACACATCCTGAGAGCTAAGATAGGAAAGATTTTCTCAATAACCTGGACAGCACTGAGTGTGTATAGTAGATGTGGGTCATGATCTACACTGGCTCCAAATCCACCGGAATCATGCTGACATGATTTAACAAATGTTATAATCTCTTCTTCGTTCATCATCTCTAGCTTGTCAAGTAACGCCATGGTTGTAAGACACCAATAAATTCCACCCATGCGTAAGTATTCTGTCATGATGTATTCCTGTTCAAAGATTATAAAAAATTGTTTGAATAGTGGTTTAATTGTTGATATATACTGTATATAATAGTAGAAAGTTCTAATAATTACATTTCCTTATTTTTCATGACTCACTGGTAGATACAGTAGAGGCCTTGCGCACATTAACATGTTAAGGTTACTGTAACCCTTCAGACAGCGATTAAGAAACTCTCAGGGCCGTAGGAAGCATCTTAAACTTGGAGGGGCACAACACTTCAAGGGCACTTTTTTCAATACGCTAAAGGGGCATTTCCTGAAGCAAAAAGGGCACTTTTTTGTTTATTTCAAAATCTTGGGGGGCNAAATGTAGCTAATAGATAATTAGTAAAAGTCAAGCAGACTGGGGTGACATAGCTGATGTCGTTTAAAAACGCAGCACGAAAAACCTTCAGGGGGGGGGGGTGGAATCCACCCCCCCATATGGATTAGGGTTAAATAAAAATGCATATGATTTATTCCAGATTTTAGGCGAAATCGACCACCCTTGCGAAAAAATCTTGGTGTACCCCATCGGGCATTGTTCGATCAAAACTATCTATTTACCAAAGACTTAAGGTCCTGAACTGCAAAAGTGTGTCACGAATTTTTAATAAAACGTACTGTCTTGAAATAATGCAATTTTAAATTAATGTTAATGTCTGAAATATCTTTTTTAACTTTCAAACCCCTATAAAAGTCGGACCAGTGAATCTATCATAAATCACTGACACACTCTTGTAGTTATATGCTTTGTGACCCTGTATGCCAAGCATCAAGAGATTTGATTGGCCCGTTAGGTACACCAAGATTTTTTAGTACCCACCAGTACCCCGGAATCTTGTTTCGAGAAATCATATCAAATTGAAGCAGAACGCGGGAAAAACGATTATGCTTGAAAGTGCAAACATAAAGCCGCAGGTCAAGTAATAAAGCTTTAGCGCGGTCTTGGTCAATCGTTATATTAAGAAAATAACAGCAGGGGATGTTGTGAATATAGCTGCAAGGTCAAGTGAGTTTGCTTTAATCCCCTGAAGTCTATTCCCGCATTTTTTGAGAAATATGATTGCTTCTTTTAAAATGCTCAAATCTCCCAGTAATTGTGGATATTTCTGGGAGTGAGTTGGTTGAAACGGTACTCAAATATTTAAACCATCAGATTATGACGAAAACGAAAAATCGAGAATTTTTTGTCTGAAGGGTTACAGTAACCTTAACATGACAAGAATTCTCAATTCTTAAGAATTCTACACATTCTGATAAGAATTCTTGAGTCATATGAAAGACTGTAAATTTTTTCAAACAAGAATTCTCAAGAAATTCTTGAGAATTCTAAGACAGGAAAACGATGTTAATGTGCGCAAGACCTATACTGTATGGTGCAACTAAAGGCCTGCATTGTATACAGTATTTTCTAAAGGGATTCATGACACATTTTAAGTTTAAATAAGGATCTTGAAAAAGTGAAAGCTTAATTTTTAGTTGTTGTTTGTAAAAAAAACCAGGGTGGTGCCAGGGGATGGACTGGGGTGACTTTTTTGGTGGGTATTTATTTTAAATGTCAAAAAAGTTACGTATACCTTCTAGCAATCAATTATATCATGCATCCATCCCATTTGCTCAGTGCAGGCACAGCGCCAGAAGAAATCTATGCTTATTAGAATTTTCCCAGTGTATGAGAATCGTTTCATCAAATAGTAAGCTTCTATTGCATATCGTTTTTTGCTCTTTCTTAGGCTGTTTTCCACCAAACGTTACTGCAAATACTGCAAGGTCTACCCTAGATAGATGGTTTTAAAGGAATATTTTAACTTACATAATCATTCTTCTTTGATTCATATCCAAAAATATAAGATGAATGTTTTTCAATAAATAGCTTTGTTGGTGCATCATTAGGTATCTTTATGTCTTTTACTGGTGTCCCCTGCAAAAAGATTTTAAAAACTGTATAATTTGCTATCTAACACAGTGGAGGTTGTCTCCTCTGTTAGGATGGTATAGTAGTAAAGGCCAGACTGTAAAGTTTTACTTCTGCGCGGGGAATTGGCGCAGATTCTTTTGTTTTGAAACAATAGGCTAGCGTTCCCCGCCAAAGGTAAACTTTTCAGTCTGGAGTAAAGGTATGATGCTATAACCGGAAATCTGATACACTAATTCATTGTATTTAATTTTTCGCAGGAAAAAATACCAGACAAAGCCGTAAATGACCTCTTTCATTGAAAAATGTGTGAACTTATAGACCTTGTGATATTGATTTAACCCCGGATACCACATGATAAAAGTTTTGTGTCAAACTAAAAACTGTTGATTTCATCATATCCTCTCGTAAATTCTACCCATTTGAGAAAGGAATAAACTTTTCAAAGTTTTCAACGAAATCATTTACTATGTACATCTAATCATAATGATTTCAAGCAGTGGCGTCGCCAGGGGATGGACATCATGTCCACCCCAGTTTCTCACAGTGGTATTTGTTCATCAGCAAAAATAGTGTCAACATGGTCGGGTATACCTTACAGAACCTAATTCTTTACTTTGTCCACCCCACTTTTACAGGGCTGGCGATGCCCCTGATTTCAAAATCAAGGTAGGGGGAAAGGCTTGCTTTTAAAATTGCATTGTTTTCAAATAGATTAAATTGAACATGGGAACTTCGCTCAAGCTGCACGTTAAATTATTTTCACAAATTGTATTCTTGATCACTGCATTTATTAAATATTCAGTAACAAGTAACAAGTGGAAGATAAATTGACTTACCATTCTAAAAATTACCAGCACCTTTTTGTCTCTCGTTTCCTTCTGCAATCACTTCACTTTTGTCATCTCTTTTGAAATGGCCTCGATCTGATGCAGTCTCGCAATATTATTCAATTCCAAGAAGTTCTGCTTTGATTGTTCCAAGATCACTTTTGGCGGGAAAGTTTACAGAACTGTCTCAAGATGGTTGAGAATGTTATCACAGTTTGACGATGTCGATAGTCACTGTGCAATTAGGACAATGCGGGAATCAAATTGGCACTGATCTCTTCAACTTGCTAATGAACGATGCCACAGAAGTCCCAAAATATTCAAGCGCAGAAACTAATTTAAACAAAGATTACCAAGAAGATGTTTTGGAGAGATTTTTCACAAGAAATGATACGAAAAACGAGAAGGAATTTGTTGCAAAATCTGTATTGGTTGATACAGAACCTAAAGTTATAAATCAATGTATTGCACAGGCAGAAGGGTCTGGTATGTTATGATTAAAGTAAAATTTGTTCTGAAAAGTTTTGTCTTGTGCTCTTATCGCAATGATACAAAAGAGTTCAAATGTTTTTGTACATTTTTATACGAAAAGTTCGATGATATATTGATTTATGGTTCGATTGGGTGGCATATTAGAGCTTCTTCACTGTTGTTCACGTTCGAAAACTCTACAAAATGTATCAAAATATCGTTCGATCCAGACTCTTTTTCAGAATAGCTAAATCAAATTGTCTATTGTCCACTACTGTAAAAAGCCATGGCATGGGCTGGCTCTGCTCTTTTGCTGGCAGCTGGCACGACATTTTGATCCGTGTTTGAAAATAGTCGTCATCATCTTCATCTACAAAACCTGTAAGTTTGAAAACCTGCATGCATTTTTGTGTGGCAACTGTATAGTAATTAGCCTCTTTGTTTCTGAAAAAATATGAAATAAGGGCAGTGGCGGATTTAGGGGGGGGGCAAGTGGGGGCAACTGCCCCCCTTCAAGATGAAAACTCAGCTTGGCGCCCCCTTTTAGCGAGAAATGCGCCCCTTATCATGACCCTACCGCACTCTTTTTTAACTTTTTGATTAGAATATGGGATGAAACATACAAATCAAGGCATTATTTAGAAGAAAATCCAAAGAATCTTCTTAACCTGGAGTCTAAAAATGTTTGCGCGCCTCAGGCGTGCTTTCATTCTATTGTATTTTTGGCGCCCTCTCTGCAGGTTGCCCCCCTTCAACTTCGGTCTGGATCCGCCCCTGAATAAGGGGTCATCCTGACATCGACAAACAATTTTTGTCACTGTTAATGGAATTGGGCTGTTTAGGGGGGAGTGGGCCCAATTCTGTTAACTGGTTGGTCTTTTGGGTGCCGTCCATGCCTGGATTTTTTCATATTTCGGCCCTGTCTGCAGTGCATAATGGCACTTTTCAATGAAATATCTGATGTGGACTATCAGATTTCTTTTGTTCTCCATTGTCTATTTTTAACAGCCTATTGAATGTCTCCAGAGTGCAAGTGCCAGACTGCTAACTTTGTCTCTTGCACAGAAGAAATTCTACCCGCATTTGAAATCTTCAAGCACACCAATACTATTTCAAGGGATTTCATGTGCATTTTCTTTGACAAGATTTGATAATTACTCACAATTTCTTGCAGGTAAGTGGTCATTTCCCAAGGACAGCAATTTTTCAAAAAAACAAGGCTCAGGAAATAATTGGGCCCAAGGCTACGAAGGCTATGGAAAAGAAGCCTCAGAGAATATTTTGAATCTTGCAAGAAAAGAAGTTGAACAATGTGATTGGTTTAGCGGGTTCTTGGTAATGATGAGTCTGGCAGGTGGAACTGGATCGGGATTAGGGACGTATATCACTCACTGCCTTCATGATACATTCCAAGATTCATTCATTCTCAATCAAGTTATTTGGCCGTATTCTACAGGAGAAGTCATCCTCCAAAATTACAACACAGTTTTGTCATTATCTCATTTGTACCAAAGCTCAGATGGGATATTAATATTCCAGAATGATCATTTGAATAAAGTATGCACTAGACTGCTCAATCTGAAAGATGTCTCATTTGATGATGTGAACAAAGTAGTTTGTCATAAGTTAGCAAGTGTTTTGCAGCCAGCATTTTGCTCCAATGACTCACTAAGATCGAATGTCTTAGGGAATATCTTATCAGATTTGTGCAGTCATCCTGCTTACAAACTGCTGTCAGTGAAAACTATTCCTCAAATAAGTGAAAAATCGATGGATTATACAACTTTCGTTTGGCCAGCTTTGATGAAACATCTAAGACAGATGCTTATTGCAGATGCAGCTTTGGAAGAAGGTAATTGCATTTCCATACCAACTTTTATTTTTACATTGTAAAGTTATGTTACTCAAGAGGCCAATATATATGCAAAATCTTGTGCCATTCTGCAGACAAATATAAGACTCACACTGACTTACATGCATCCAATTGATTGTTTCACCTTATTTCAACTCTATTCAGAAATATACACACCACTCAAACTGGGATTCATAATCATAACATAACAGTGACAGATTTTCCACTGTATTGCTAAAAACACTTATCTTGCTTCTCCTATTTATTTTCTCATATTCCAGCTCTGGAAACTTGAATTTTTAAACCTTTTGACCATCTCTAGTTTCTTTCAATTTGTTGCATTATAAACACTTTATATCCCTAGGTATTGATTGGGAAGTAAAGGTGCCGTCAGCTTCTTCTTCAAGAGAAACAACGAGCGAAGCATCATTTAAGCCAAATTTCAACAAATCAATTGCAAATGCTCTAATTTTGAGAGGTAAAGAATGCCAAAATGTAACAGCAATTGATTTTGGAGACAAGAACATGTAAGTATGCTAGTAAGAATAGCTGATCATATACAATAATCATATATAATTTTGAAATATTGAAATTGATCCTAAAAGTTTCGTGTTGATGAAGATATTCAATGTCTGCTGACTAATTTACAGTATGATAATACATGCTATATTTATTTCAATTGCTATGTGACACATAACTATAAATTTAGGAAACAAACGATTCTTGCTAAAAGATAATCATTTTCGAACTATTTCAAAATATGGTTTTGAAATGTTTTTTTTGTTGGTAAACAAACTCTTTATCACCTGTTGGACTCGCAAATATGCACCCCATTCACTTGTAAGCCAGTTTACCTTGAAAAAAAAACCACGGGGATGTGCCTGCCATAGGAAAAGTTTTGGACCCTGTCCTGGAACAAAATATTGAAAGCACAATAGCTGTCATGGAATAAGGTGCAGCAAAATGGCTAGTGTCTTTGTTTTTAGTGTCTTCATAAAATTTTCGACCTATCCTGGAAATAATATATTTATTGACATACCTGTCCTGGAACCAAGATGCGAAAGGTATAATCCTGTCGTGGATTTTTTACTGAAATTGATATCCAATCGTCATGCACATCCCCGGATACTTGCTTTATTAAGTAGACCCCCTGGGTCTGGAGGTGGAGACTTGACTTCTTTTGTGCAGGTGTGTGCACTACGAAAAATGTTTCCATCAGGCTCCAGAATTTTCTCTCAAAGCGATAGCCGATTCTAGAAAACATTGGCTAAAAGTGTACCCGAAAAGTACAAGCCAAGTAGCGTTGAAATAACGAACGACCCACTCTATAAAATACCCTAACTGGCTCTAGAAAAACTGCCTGCTTGAAATAATTTAGGAAAATCATACCCTAAAGAATGGCACAGCCCCATCGAGCAAATGTCCTAGGTGTCGTCTCCCCCCCCCC
>REGM01000067.1:1133547-1143998 GCA_004194415.1 Aurelia aurita
AAGGGTGTGTTTGATTGGTAATTCCAAACCTACCAGATTCTGAAAACAGTAGACTTTGCAGAGACGGAAATATATTTCCCAATCAAACACAAAAATCTTTAAAACAGCAGGTTTTGGAGAGTTCGAACACAGTATTCGGCCAATCGAACAAAAGTACAATGCAGACTGATGGCTTCGATTCGACAGGCCGAATACTGTGTTCGATTCGAACTCTTCTGTCGGACGTCTGCCAAACCTTCTGCCTTTTGGAGCAGAAAGTTCAGAAGACCTTCCAAACCTACCAAACCTACCGTTTTGAGAATTTCGGAGCCAATCAAACACAAATTCCGAGTCTACCAAGTCTACCGTTTTCAGAATTGGTACCAATCAAACACACTCTAAGTCATAAATCTTCAAAATCAGTCCAGTGAACGATTTATCGTGGTCTGTCAAAAGTGGATAGTTTTGTTTGGCGCACGCGCGCACTCGGTATATCGGGTGTCCTAAATAAAAGGTAACAGGTTTGATCAGGGCTAGCTATGCCAATTTAGCTCCAATCAATTCGCAATAACTTTTAAGTTAATCCTGAAGAGTTAACTTGAACATAGGTGCCATGTTTATTGATATTGGTGCTTCCAAAGTTGAAATATTATTCTTTAAAATTCAAATTTGACTCCACCTCCAAACCAGAGCTTTGGCGTGTATTGTGAGAAGTCCATTATTCGAAAGGGGACATCAAAGAGAAATTTGTCTTTTTTGCAAAAGGGGCCCTTTTAAGCGAAAAGGGGGCCCTTTTTGCCATATTTTGAGGGGGGCCCACCGGCCACGGGCCGGTGGACCGGTGGGCCAGTCCGCCACTGCCTGCTACTTTAATGTACTCTTGTATAGGCAAATCAACGAACTGTAATAATGATATAACATGATAGGGCAATAGAGAGCCATAGGCCTGTAAAACTCCACGCTATGCAAGCGTCTCCAAAACCATTCGAAGACGTCTAGATTCCATTTTAAGCTTATAAAGCCATGCTCGAACATTAGTTGGTTTCGTTTGATCCTTTGCACTCATTCTAAATTCTTCCCTAAGCCATTTGGCTTCCCTTACTTGCAAACCAATTTTAAACACAATGCCAGCTTATAAAAATTTGCAAATAATACTCTTTCCTTAATTAAACTGACCCAAAAAGCTTCTCGATTAACAAGTGATATAAGCAATCAATACTCTATAACGTTTTAAAGTATTCGTGTTGCAAAATATAGATCTTTTAATGTCACACAACTTTTAGACGGTTGCTAGTGTACATTTCCCATGTCTTAAATTTCGTAGCTTTTTTTGAAAAATTGTCTGATGGCAAACAATTTGATTTTTCTACTTTTAAAGAACTGATTCGAGTCTTCCAAAAACAATTTATCCAAATTTACACAGCAAAAATGTCACTAAAGATATAAGATAACTTATAAGATAGCCAATTTTTCTGAGATTGGGTACAGCTACTGATATGGTAATCATTTAGGCCCCGTTTACATGATACCGTTTTTATTTCAAGTCATATCGAATTGGATTTATATCGGATTGGCCTTCTGTTTACGCGAGAACGTACCGATCCGATATGCTTCATGATATATATTTTCGATATGATATATATTTTCCAGTGACACGGTCTGAAAATGGCATGAAACTAATCTGAATCGTGTAAGTAGTCGAATCCGGTATCAACTCAATCTTCTACGAGCCTCCTATTTATCTAGCGCACTGCACAGTTATGAAACAATGGTGTGAAACAAAGGTGAATCCCCCGAAGTGCGCCGCGAAGCGTTTCTGCTTACATAAAGCCCCAATCCGATATGAAGTGGAAATTCTATCATGTAAACGGGGCCGTACATGTCTCATCTTGAATTTACAGAAAATCGAATCTGCAAGGCTTCCTTTGCCAAATTAGAATTTATTCGTTTGTGACGTTACGTCGACTAGCCGTAGTGCCACCCACGCTTTGGGCTATCTTTTTCCTTGTAAATTGATTTTTGGATAGCAAACTATTATCCTCAAATCATATGTCCGAATTGTCAGGATCCATCAAAAGTAAAGACAATGAAGATAATAGATATCTAGTAGCGTATATTCCCCTGATATATTTACAATTAACTGTACATTTTCATCGACTGCTAAATATAGATAAAGTTAGTTTATCAACTCCATTATACATATTTTTTTGTATATAGCATCTGCACTTACCAACTACTATTGCAACCAAACATTGATCAAGTTTCACTCATAATAAAATCCAAACACAGATGCTGTCGCAAACAACGACCTATTCTCAAATTTCGCAGATGCAAAATTGTCCACGTTCGTGTCCCATAAACATCTACTTGCAATGACCATGTCTTGACCTTTGATTTGACCAATATGAACATAACATACAAACTTATATCGTGGCATATTGAGTTCTTTTGTCTTACTTTGTATTTCGTTGCACAATCCTTTCGACAATTCTTTGCATTCGTTTTCGTCATACTCAGTTCCCTCTAGCCTTTCACTCAGTACCTCATTTGCAATTTCGGTGATTTGAGAAGCAGGGAACATGACACTAGGCTCCATTTTATATGAATTCTCCACCTTGCGAGCTGTGTAGTTTCTTTTAAGATGAATCGGTTCGATTGATGACACAAATGTTCTGCTTTCATTGAGTCGTCTGGTCTCTTTTTGCTCTGCCGTTGATGGCTTTGAGAAGTGTTCCTTACTGAGGTAGGCTAGTTGACTACCTTGCTTCTTTCTCGTTTCACTGGTGTTTCGTCTTTCTGTTGACGAACTGTTGAATGCTCTGTTAGCCGCCATGATTCCGAATAAGAATGAGCTGATTAATTTTGATTTTTGGCGCTCGATGAAGAGTACCGTGCAGGATGTCTGTTGCTGGTTCGCTGATGGTGTCACCAACAGCTAGAGATAAAAAAAATATTTTGTTATGAACTGAAATTGAATTATTTCAATACGCTTATTTTCAGTATTTCAAACATTAAATCTTAACAGTTTGTGAATTTCATTTGATAGGAAAATTTGCCACGTTGGTAGCAAATTTCAGTGCGTTTTCGCCAACAATACACGATGTGTGTCCCAAAAAAATTTTGCGCCGTTTTTGCGCAGCTGCTGTGAAGGAGCCATCAATCCAATTTTTGCTTTTTCAGATTGTTGAATAGAAGAGACTTCAACTTAGAGTTTGATACCTAGATTAAGCGCAAATTTGAAGTGTACTTGCTGACTGATCGAGAAAGAAAGTCAATATCATTGGTTGCTTCAAAACCATAGGATTCTATCTCTGTCCTTAACCTTATACTTTTGGAATTTTAGTTACATTTTTTCACTCAGTTTCTTTGATTTTGACATTAATAGAAATATCAAATCCTCTGATTTTGAGGCAACCAGTGATTTTGACTTTCTTATTTCATAAATCAACAACTGCATTCAGATTCACTCAATCTAGATCTCAAATTCTAAGTTGAAGTCATTTCTATTCAAAAATATGAAAAACGGGGAAATTAGACTCAAGGCTCTTTACAGTAGCTGCACAGACAGCAAACATGTTTTAGGACACCATGTAAATGTTCTGTTCAGTTCAGTGTCATATTTTAAAATTCCTCTACATACAATATCTTACTAAAATACTAATTACATACAATGACTACAAATTACATAAACATTCTTATAATAAAATGCAATAAATAACAATTATGTAAGACGTTGGATGCAGGGAAATTTCTCTAGGAGGAGCTCTCTCAATAGATAAACTAATCGAGGAGAGAGCACCCCCTTTTCTAAGATGGTTCTGAATCTTATCTAATTATCAATGTGAGAGACACGAATTCTGTCATCTTGCAATAATTTGTTGAAAATGTCATGATAATTAAATTGAACAGGTTTTTCTTTTATTAAAAACAAAGATAAAGTAAGTAAATTCAAGCTAAAGCTGATGGAGTGAACGCGGAGCGAAAAGAATTCGTGACCGCTTTCCACGACTCCATCTTGTTTTTTTGAACGTTCAACATGTTCAACATGGCCTTTTAGCTATTCGACAAAGGACTTTAGACCGAGTGATGTTTTTAGATTCTTGTACTTTAGTGGATGACGCACGACACCATTTGGCTTACTGTTTTTGAACGAATCAAATGAGTTGATAAAGACACAGAGAAGATTGTCATCATTGCCAGGCGATCTGGTCTGAAATACAAGCCGAGTTAATACTGGATCTTGTTGGGCAATCTAGAGACCCATAACTAATGACCTTTTGAAGCTGCAAAGTCGACTTTCTTGTGATATGAAATTCGCTTCTGGCCTAAGTTCTGCTCGCTTTGCTGTTCATTCAGCCCGCAAAGGGTCATGGTTAGCAACAGGTCTTTAACTCATATTTCCACTTTGGAAATATGTGTTTTCACAGATGTATGCCCAGTAGAACATACCTCTACAATTACACTGAAGCAATTAACCTTGATTTCACATTCATTAGCAATTGTTTGCAGGCCAAACAATTGTTAGCCTGATTTCCTTCAAAAACGATGTTCCCCATTGCTACCCCAACCACGCATCTGCACGCTGGCCCCACCNTAACTAATGACCTTTTGAAGCTGCAAAGTCGACTTTCTTGTGATATGAAATTCGCTTCTGGCCTAAGTTCTGCTCGCTTTGCTGTTCATTCAGCCCGCAAAGGGTCATGGTTAGCAACAGGTCTTTAACTCATATTTCCACTTTGGAAATATGTGTTTTCACAGATGTATGCCCAGTAGAACATACCTCTACAATTACACTGAAGCAATTAACCTTGATTTCACATTCATTAGCAATTGTTTGCAGGCCAAACAATTGTTAGCCTGATTTCCTTCAAAAACGATGTTCCCCATTGCTAGCCCAACCACGCATCTGCAAGCTGGCCCCACATCACAATCAGTTACTCAATTCTTTATTCTCAGCTACCATGCTAAGATGTTGTTAACGAGTTTAAGTGGTCAGAATTCTACATACATCGTAGGCTAGCGAAGAATCTGCTCACAAATAACAGCACTACATGTGCCTTTCTGTGAATTGAAAAACAACAATAAACCAGACATTTTTTTAATGTTACGGTAGTTCTACGTCAGTGCCTGGCGATAAACCTTCGAAATAGATTTATCAACACGTAAAAGCACGTAATATTCTTATATCATTTTTCTATAAACTAAATAGACTTTATGAATGATATACTAAAGAGAATTGAGTTCTTGATTTCTACTTCTTTATATTCGTAGTCTACGGCTTTAGTTTCATAGTTTACAGCAGGGCAGTAATGCCAAACATACGACTTTCAAGTTTTCTAGAATACAGCTGATTGCTGTCTTGTTTTCTACAGGTTTGAGTCGGACAAAATGTTGACGTTTGAAAAATCCGCAAAATGAGGCCTTTTTTAAGGTTCTTGACGGGGCTTTCTCCAGAAAATTGCTCATAATTTCATAACGGAGTGGCCGATTTCGGTCAGGTAAATTTTGAATTGTATTTAAACATGTCATCAATTAAATAATGTATTTGTCGATATTATCGTTTTGATATCCAGGGAGCAGTGGCCTTTCAAACGGGGATTGTTTTTTTCTGACTCACCCGGTATTATTACTTATCTATACTGATCTTTATTCTTTCTTAGTTATATCACGAAAGTAATAAGAATTATGCTAAATTATGCGAAAGACTTTGAATTGCTGGCTTGAAAACCCGTATTTTGAGCCATAGACTTTAGAAAACATCGTAAGTTTTGCCACTGATTCTTAATTTCACGATTTCGCGTTGATTTTCGATTCGTACATGATCAAGAGATTAATTTCTGTCATATAATNCTCACCCGGTATTATTACTTATCTATACTGATCTTTATTCTTTCTTAGTTATATCACGAAAGTAATAAGAATTATGCTAAATTATGCGAAAGACTTTGAATTGCTGGCTTGAAAACCCGTATTTTGAGCCATAGACTTTAGAAAACATCGTAAGTTTTGCCACTGATTCTTAATTTCACGATTTCGCGTTGATTTTCGATTCGTACATGATCAAGAGATTAATTTCTGGCATATAATCAACTACGTTAAAGTGTTCAGTTGGACGAAGAGATCGATCTGCTTGAAAATTCTGTGCAGTTTTTTACTATGCTTCCAAAGCCAGGTAGCTAATAAAACATCAGAATTTCACTAATTGAAAGCGGTTGATAGGATAATCAATATCTCCAAACTCAATTTAATCTTTGATGCAACACCTCGAAAACAAAATTTAAGATTTTTTTCAAATTTTCAAATTTTGGTGATTTTCTTGACGCCAAAACGTTTCTTTTGCTCACGCGGTAGACGTATGCAAATTCAAAACCAGCTGGCCAACCTTCGATTTCATAGCTGTTGCTGAATAAATTGCTTCTTATTTAAATAATATAATAATAATGACATATCGAATTAGGGAATACGAGGCTTGCAGCCTATAAAACCCTAGAAGTTGTATTTGTGTTCGCAATGGAAGCTATCATAAAGTTTTTCAAACTGCAATACCGACGTACAGTTGACAATGTCTTCTGGTAGCTTATTCCACGATTCTACGATTCTTTGCGAAATGAGATTTTGTCTAACGTTCAGGCGATTTCTTTGCTTAAACAGCTTGAGCTCATGTCCTCTTGTTTTTGTTGTACATAACTTGAAGAACTTCGTATAGTTCAAATCGACGATACCTTTCATAATTTTAAAAACCATTATCATGTCCCCTCGAGCTCTTCTATACGCAAGAGTTGGGAGATCAAGAGTAATAAGACGCTCTTTGTAAGTTACGTTTCTCAGCGACACGGCACTAACTTTGTGGCTCTTCTTTGGACGCCTTCTAGCGAACGAATGCCTTTAACGAGGCTTGAGCTCCATATGGCGCCGGTAGATTCTAATAAGGGTCTAACTAAAGCTTTGTAAAAGTTCTCTTTAGCGACCAACGTTAATGATAATAGCTAAATTAACTGCGCAACCCACATTTACGATAGATAGTGAATGAATTTCAAAATATAGAATGCTTGCTTTAACGTTGCGTTTTCGCTTTTGCGATATGTAGAGAATATAGAAAGGAATATGGTTTATAATCGCAGCACTATAGTTTATTCTGTTATTAATTCATCTCAATTTAATAGTCTGAAATAAAACAGAAATAGCTGTTCAATTACCTGTTATTACTTTGGTCGAATATCACAACTTCTAAAAGATACAGTCAAGTGTAGAAGAACAGTCGATGTAGATCATTTGCAGGTCACAAAATCCACTTGCAGGTATAAGTTTTCTTTTGTAAGTTTTGTTCATACCCATCTGCCACTGCCTATTTGCTTTGCAATGAGAATGGAGTACTGCTAATTTGCATTATAAATGAATTGATCGTTCAAAGCCTCTAGCAGGCTTACGACTCGTTTGCACCTTAACAATTGAGAACACATCGTAGAAACACCCCCCGTCCCGTCTAGGTGCCCTGGCATATGCTGCCACGTTGATTTTCCCTGTGAATGAAATCTCCTATCTGTCCCCCCGGGTCTAAAATGCCTCAAATAAAGCACTCTGCCATGAGTTTGGCATACACGTATTTTTTTATAAGAAACCTTTTATAAGAAACTCAACTCTCAGATCGCCAAAAAAAGTTAAGAAACTCCAGTACTGGGAAAATATAACTTAAGAAACTTATTTATTTCAATAAAGGAACTTCTTAGCATATTTTCCCCATATTTTACTTTATTTTCACTTTTTTCCTGTATCATATTACTCAGAAGGTACTTGAGTAATGTCTAAACATTGGAAAGGCTTCAAAAACTTTTTTCGAGATGTTCACGAGGGCACAGGTATAGTAAACATGAAGATTGTTGTGGAACCTTTAAGAAACTCGTAAGAAACTCTGAGTACTGAAAATCTGATAATTTTAAGAAACTTTCAGTACTGGCTTAAATTCTTAGTTTCTTATAAAAAACCGTGTATTTGGCAAATTCCGGGAGAGAAATTACATTCAGGCAGTTACAATGCCGCGCTAAAATATTACTATCCTCGAATCAAAATTAAATTAATGCCCCCCACCAAAAATTGACTGTTATATGCTCCTTCACCAAGATCCGGTAAACATCAGATCACTTACTCCAACACTTAACCGGGGGTTTCCTCAATACTTTCGCTTCTCATAGTTAACAAATAGGCTAGAGGGTATATTAAACATTTGAACGGTAAGAGAAAGCTCTTTGTTTCGAAGTTCTGAATATTTTCAGGTTGCTAATAGATACGGTGTAAATGTTTTCGTTGTGAACAATTCGTAGGGTTAGAGTTATGAGAACATTTATCGCAATACAAAGATCTGCTCGTTTTAAGTTTTGATTTATGCAACTGTAACAGTGATTCTTTTGAAAGTGATAAACTAAACCAACATAGTGTACAACTGTACATCCTATATTATGATAACAATTAATAAACTTTTTGACTTACTATCAATTAAGTGCAGGGCCGAAGCCAGTGGGGGGAGGGGGCCGGGGGCGGAGCGCCCCCCCCCCCCAGCAGGCCGTTTGTCGGAAATTTCACTCTATCTTTTTGCTTCATATTCAGTACATTTGAAGGATTCAAGGTTGGATTGCAAAATAATTCCAAATTTGGTTAATGAAGGAGTACATTTCACGCATGATTTAAACATGATTTGAACGTATGTTCCTACAACTTGCGTTGTTGCTGTTGTTGTTGTTGCTTTTTCCGTCGGAAAATTTTGGTTCTTTGCCCCCCTATGAATTCATGGCTGGTATCGGCCCTGTGTCTCGTTCTCAACAATGCATGTATCTTTTATAAGAAACTTAGACATTGATAGAACATTGAAAGTTTCTTGAATTTCCAGTTTTTTTGAGTAGTCATACACGTATCTTTTTATAAGAAACTAAGAATTTGACCCAGTACTGAAAGTTTCTTAAAATCATCAGATTTTGAGTACTCAGCATTTCTTACGAGTTTCTTAGAAGTTCAATAACTTTCTTCGTGTCTAATTCCTGTGCCCCCCTCGTGAAAATTTCACAACGAACTGTCGTTGCTCAAGTGCCTCCCGAGTAATACAATATAAAAAACAACTAAAAATGAAGTGAAAATAATCTATGACTGTCCTTGAAGAAAGAAATAATTCTTAAATTATTTCCCCCCCCAGTACTGCAGTTTCTTAATTTCTTAACGATCTGCGAGTTGAGTTTCTTGTAAATAATTTCTTTTAAAAGAAATACCATGAGCATGAGTGGTTAGACACTGCATGGAGAGCACCGCAACTAATGTGCTTCTGCGGGGGGAAAATTTATCTAGATAGTTCTGCGGAGGAGGTATCCTTATTAACTTTCAAAATGGCGGCTGACACAAGGGTAGGAAACAGAATCACTCTTTATATCACGAAGGCAATGTAAGTACAACTGCGGTGTCTAACTACCCATGGCAATGCGTGTAGTTTATTAAGTGTTTCTTAGAAATTTCTTCAAATTATTGTTGTTTACATCAATGAAGAAGATATTGTGCCTTAACAGCTAACTTTAGGCGGGTATCACAAATATGTTTGGTTAGTGTAAAACTGGACCTGAAAATTTGAGTCGGTCGGGCGGTCGGCAAGAAAAATCTTCGGGTTTTTTCAAAATGTAGGCCTTTATATAAAAAATATGAAAGTTCCTTTACTTGGACCTTTATATATTCAGCTATTGTTATCTTTGTATGTATCTTAAGTTTCTTCAGTTTGTAAGCAATTGCAGTCCAGGTTTGTTCGCTAAATTGCTTCTAGAAGATCGCGATCTTGCAGTTCCTTCTCGAAATCCGCTTCATTTTCAAAACACGCAAGAAAGCCTCGTTTTGATACAAAACTCCAACACCAAATGGAGGCTGAGAGCGGCATAAAATTTTACGCCCGACTCTAAATCTCGGGTTTTTCCATTTTCAAGGATGGTCGGTCGGTTTACACTAACCAAACATATTTGTGATACCCGCCTTACGAAGACATGCTACTGTTAAAGACATTAGCACGGACATTAGTCTCCATTTTATAAGTAATAATGTACAAGAAAAAGGTGAGAATGTAGCGAAACTTTGATCTTGATTGCCTCAACTTTTTAGTGATGATAGAGTTGAGTTTCTCATAAAGAGTTCCTTACAAGAAAAATCCATGTAAATTTGTTTTTCTTTCTATATTGCTACCTAGCATCCGAGCGAAGGTAGTTTTAGGACACTGAGAAGCTAAGCTTATCGAAGCAATGTCCTGGTCCTTCCTCTCGATGTGACCACACCTCGCGATTCCTTTAGCCTGGAATTACAGAGAGTTGGCGACTCTCCTCACTCTACGTAGCAGGTTCGACAGGGCGGGGACTCGAACCACCAACCCTCAGGTTGGTAGTCAAGCGCGCTACCATTGAGCCATCCCCGTTGAGCCATCCCCGCTTTTAAATTTTGATACTGTATCAAATGCT